>OMLF01010278.1:16481-65222 GCA_900302615.1 Holocentrus rufus
TTTTGGTTCGGTATAAAGGTACAGAATTGGAGTGTCTTGCCTTTTAAATGCACACAAACGTCAAAAATCCTAGGAAGTGTGTAGCTGGTTTTACCCAGCGGGACCCCCCTAGTATTCAGTGTCCAGATTTGAGGGGCATTAACACTGTTGTTTCCTCCTGTGATTGTTTTGGACAAATCAAACAGCTCTTGCAGATCCAAAGTGAGAGACAGGACATGTGAGGGGAAAGGCATCATCTCCCATATGTTAGATGTAAAAACGTCTTCATCACACAGCCGTGGATCAGTGGTCATGTAGACAATATTTAAAGACAATACCAAAACATAACCCAATTGTTCATTGACGCGCACGCACACACACACACACACACACACACCCTCCTTTTTAAAACAACTGTGTCATCGTTCTGCATATTTGGTCACTACGAGTGCTTTTTTTTTTTCTGGGATGTTACCAAAAAAAAAAAAAATGCTTTAACAAGTCGATACAATAACGAAATGCTTCTTTAGATAAAAACAGATCGATTCCAAATGCACCTTTTTGTCACGTAAACACAACATCATTGGCTACGTAGAGAATTTGTGTCCACCAAAATGTATCATATTTCATCCGTTCTCAGCGAGGTCATCCACGACAGGAGTAATTACTGACCTTTTGTCTTTTATTTTGTTGATTGAGTAAGTGTAAATCCTCCGTAACTCATGACAGCAAAACGTCACCATTTTATCTGGACATAGTAGCTTTCCTGTTTTCACCGCTTTGTGGTGTTGTTGAAAGATGTTGCGGTTTGTCTAAATATGTTGCGTGTTAGAGGAAGCATAAGTATGTGCCTTCTTGTAATCTCCTTGGTGAGCTTGTTATTATTGAGAAGCTGAAGCCAGCCAATTGTGTTTGCACTAAAACCAAATTGCTTTTGTGATGTAGACTATTTAAGCAAGCTTGTTGCGTCACTTTAACCGTACAGTATGCATGAGGGTGAAATTGGTAAGTCTAGGGCTAGAGCTCTCATCTGTTGACCTGTAAACCAGTGCAGCTTAGAGGATCTTGTGAATATATCTTGGCTTAGTTTTGCATTCAGTTTTCAATTCCATCTCCTTATTCGTCAAGTTTGTCGTTGACAGTTTCCACAGTAAAAAAAGAAAAAAAAAGAAAAAAGAAATAAAAAAAAGCAAATAACACATACCATAAATACAATTCAGCTTTTATTTTCACATGCCACAGCTTGAGAGCTACACAACTGTAGTAGAGATATTCATTTCTCTGAATCCATGGGAATGCATGAGTATATGAGGTCGCCTCAAGACTATTGGTCAAATTAATTTAGGTTGTTTTTGAAATCTTGTATTTATTACTTATTTTGTTGACATCTAAGAGAAAGGCCTACATGCTTTGAGTCTTACAAATGCACCTTATTCATGTCAGTCCATGTGGAAAAGGCTGGCAATGTAATATCTCTGATTTAGCACCTTACTACACAGCATGTTTTCACTTTATGCCAGTTTAGCTATTCTTCCATGCGTATAATTTCCAAAATAAATTTTATATTTTGTGAAATTGTTTAAAGGGATGTGCCAAAGTTTGGAGGCGATCTCCCAAGTGTTTATGCTTATCATTTTCTTTTCCTCCTCCTTCAGTTATAGCAATGGTATGTCAAAACTTTCCTATAACAGTGTGTGGAATCAAGTTATTTCAGCAAACAGTATCATTACTTGCCATTTTACAATAAGCCCTGTATTTCACATATATTTACCAGTGATGTGTATTTGTTATTATAAAGAAAATAGCCGTAAAGCTTCATTATGTTACATAATATTGTGACTTTTTTCGAAAAACTGTGAAGACTTATCTTGCATATACTTTATACAGAAGTATTAAGCCTTAATACAAAAGACTAAAAAAAGTGTGGAAGAATAAACTGATTGTTGCTAAGTAAGGATGATTTTTGTAAATGTTACCAGCACTTTTTTTGTAATTTTCACTCTCTGAGGTATTGTACAAGTTCAAGCTGTTTGTGAAGTTTGATTATGAAGGAATAAAACTAGTACTTTCCTGTACTTCACAGAAAGTTATGTTGCTGTTGTCTGTTTCCATACGACTGTTGTGTGTTTTCTTATAAATAAACTGCCCTTACATATATAAAAAAATTAACTTTTTTTTTTTATTAAAGGTCAAAATGAATTTATTTATTGCAATATTGGTAAAAATCATACAGCAGGTACAACTCATCACATAACCTTGTCCTGGTTGAATGCTCTGCCAAAAACTGCAACCTTCAAATGAATCTATGAAAAAATATGGGAGTGACAGTAATTAAAAAAAAAAGTCTTAAAAAAAAAAATAGGGCATGACTTCATCTCAATTATAGAATGTTTTTATTAATTGCCAACCTCAGGCTAACATGTTTCAAAATATACTGTAAGCTTTCATCAGACCTTCACCTTTTTTCTAAAAAAAAGTTTTTTTGGAGTTGCCCCCATTCTCGTGTTTTATCATGATTTGTCGGAGGCCAGTTATTGCAATATAATTGGTAGCAAAATCCCATCTGAAGCAGATTAATAAAAGCTACGGCACAGAGCTTTATTCATCCAGGGCAGGGATTTGCTGAGCATACACGTTTTTCACCCGGCCTCATACTCGTACACTTACACATATTTACACCTGAGAGCTGCCCAGTGCAGCAGTAATATCCTTAGGATGGCCAATGAGAAACTGCGCTGCTGCAGTTTGGAGTTACTCATTCGCTTCTCATCACAGGTCATGTGATGGCTGCCCAAAGGAAATGTTATTTTAGGTTTATTTTATGTTATTCTTGAGGACTGATATGAAAAAAGTAGAAAACCTGAAGGTGGTGTTCAATAGATAGATAGATGCTTAAAATATAATGTGCTTCGGGCTATATAAAGTTGTTTCAATCACATCTAATTAGTTTACGATTGAATGAATTGTCGTTACTCACATACTCCTACAGAGGGTCACGGGGGGACTGGAGCATATCCCAGCATGCACTGGGCAGGAGGCAGGGAGACAGCCTGGACAGGTGACCAGTCAAATCAGAGAGCTAGCACAAACAGAGAGTCTCTTACTCGTACTTCCACTCACCCATATGGTCAACTTCGAGTCTCCAATCCATCTGTTGGACTGTGGGAGGAAACCCACGTAAACATGAGGAGAACATGTAAACTGCACAGAAAAGTCTTGAAGCTACAGTTGGAAATTCAGGCCTGCTATATGTTAGGAACGACAGAGAGACACCAGTACAAATTATATTATCGGGGGATGAGTTTAAGTGGATTAAGTATCTGAAAATGTATTCACAAGGCATGAAAGAAGAGCTGTCTTTAAGAAGAATGCAGCTGCTGTGTATAGGCCATGGATTTTATTTGCATACACACATTTAGCTGCTAGAAAAATCCTTTAAGAACATCGAGTTACTCTTCCTTAATTGCACTGGTAATTTGTCTGTGTGTGCACATTCTCTGTAGATCCTCTCTATATATTAATGTATTTCCTGGAAATATTGTGAAATGTGATTAAAACGTGAGACAATTTTGTATACCATTTATGCACATGACACTTTATATAAAAGCATAAGGATGAATAATGAAAGAGAATTGTATGTGAAGGAAACATATACATATATTATTTGACATAGCACGTTAAAACACAATAAAATGTAAGGAGAACCTGTAAACCACGCACATGAAGAAACAAGGCCTAGTAATTTTGCCTCTTACCACATCACATGACTTATTGTCACTGGCAGCCCAGGCTAAGCTTTTGCAGATGGCAATTAGGTCATGTATTAAAGAGAAATTAAGCTGACAATCAACACTATTATGAGCAGCTAAGAGCCTGAATCAATAATAACTGTGAAAATTTCACGCTGAGTCCTGATCAGGCAGAAACCACCAGGGCTGAGTGTGGAAGCAAATACAGGAGTGCTTTAAAGTGCAATTCTTCCTAATAGCCACCAGATGGCCTCTAGGCTGGCTGCTAAACAGAATCAGAATTATATAGAATGAAAGTCGAGTTATTTCCTCAATAGACATTTTTTCCCATGATGTTATGGTCTCAATAGCTAATTTCAGGCCTTCTTAAATGATCCCTTTGAGGGTTATGACTCCACTTACAGCAAAAAAGGCAAAAATAGGGGTGAATTTTAAAGGTGTTATTACATTTTTATCAACAGGAGCCAGGTCTGCTGCATCATCTAGCTAGAAGCTGCACCACAGCCACGTGTAGCCATATTTTAATGACTGTGAACTTTTTTGTGCTGTCCGGTCCTCAATGCATGACTGTGGTCTCTCTCAGGAGCTTTTGTTTTTGTTTAAAGACTTTAATGTCAGCTTCAGTTTCTTAACACTTGTAGTTCATCACTGAAAATGTTCCGTGTTCGTCTGTTTTAAGCCATAACAATGCTTAGTTTTCAAAAAATAATTTTGTTTTGACACTATAGACAATGACCGTTAATTATGTAACTGTTGATGCTAGAAGCACGTAGGCGCAGTGCAGTCAGTGTGGGGTATTTTTGGAAGCAGGTGGGCATAATTTCCTCGACCACATTACCTGTTCTACCCCCAGGTTACACTTGTTCTTCTTCAGCTCCACCCCACTGCCCAAATTTGGGCTTTCCAGCTCCAAAAAATTACAGTATGGTGGCGACCGTAAGGGGAAACTCGTGGTTTCTAAAAGACAGGTCAGAAACTAGTGAGTGATGTCACAACAACAACATAAAAATGAAATGTATTTACTTGTACATGTACCTTGGTCACATTAGTGATTCACTTCAAGTCATAATAATTAGGCAGCTTTACCTCCTCTTTGCACTGTTAATAATGAACTATAAATTGCTATTTCATCAGTCAAAATATAATATTATCATAACCAATATTCAGTTTAGTGGGTGGCTCTTACTTTGGTCTCTATTCCGGTAAATACGTTAATGAACAAAAAAAGATGGAGCAATAGGAAGCTAAAGAATATTGCATTCTAATAGTGCATTCATGTTGTATTGAAATAATTGTTAGAGAGCTTTATTAGGTGGAAGTCTTCATGCATTCAGAATGAACCTGTCTAAACAGCAAGATGAAGGTTTCCCACAGACTTCGCTTACTACTCATCAGGTTCTGATTTTTCACTCTCAATTATTTCTTTCTTCGTAGTCTTCAAGGCCATGTATTATGGCTAACATTACACTGTCAAGCACAAATGAAAAATCCAACAAGCAGCCTAATTATTGTGCCATTAAATTGAGAATGCCCAAAAAATGATGTGTGATGAAAATGACAAATTGTGTTTGTTTTATCTGAAACAAATGTCATTCCATTACTGCAAAAATTGCTGTCATGCTTCCAGATGTTCATTGACATTTATGAGTCAATGCCGCTAGATTTCAGCAAGTGAGAAAAACCCAGGCTCTCTAAACATACCCCCTTTTAATTTTCAACTTATAATTATGACTCGGAAGTAAATGTTAAGAGCTTCCACAAATTGGAAGCTCATATTTACAATTTCCCCTTAACATAAACAAAAGACCCTACTCTCTTAAGTGCACAACCGTGTATGCCCACAATATGTAATCAGCTGCTACATAAACAGGTGGGTACTGAAAATCTATGAAATTTATTGAAAACATTTCTAACATTGCCCGTCATGTTCAGTACATGCAGCACTTTGTAGCTGTCTTTGATTTTGGTTGACGTTGCACACTTCATAAATTACATAACACATCTCTGGATGGCTCAAAATGGCGCCGCAGGTTAATACTTGTCATATGCTTTCTTATTTTAAAAATTCTGCTTCTTCCTCTATGTGCACGACACACTTTGAGTGAATAAATAATGTCAACATCACACCATGAAAACAATATGACTCTGATAATGAGGCAACAATATTCAGATAAAGTGGTGTTAGCATTGCTAATTTTAACTGTAACTCACTTCTAGTTAGTGAGAGCCTGTGCTCATTACCTGATGGTGTATTGATTTTCTCAACCAGCAATTTCACTGTATGTTCATTTTGAATATTTAATGGAAAGAAAAAAAATTGTTTACTCAACTGTGAGCTATGAGCCGGTCAAAGTAAATAGTAAATGCAAAATACAAAAATGTGTGCTGTAGGCCATAATATTTTAAACACACCCTTCTGAATAAACCTAGGGTTTTGCAGGATCTTGCTCTGTTTGCACACACACAAAGACACATGCATGCGCGCGCACACGTACACGTACACAGACACAGACACACACACACATATGCAATCATGCAGTATGGTAGTATGTTCCAAACCTAAGCCCTATGCCCTTCCAAAGTGTCATTTCCCAGGGAATTTTCATTATGACTTGACGAGACTAAGGGACATTGCTTCATAGCACAAAATAGGAAAAACGCAACTGTTCTTCCAGCACAAACAGAGATAGAGCCTCCTGCAATGGCAGATGGTGAAAGCAGTTAAAGGCCGATGGCAAAATCACTTCCAACATGTTCATCCTCTTCAGTAAAGTGACAGAGAAAACCTTTGACAGAAGAGACAAAGATCCTCTTTGCAACAGGAAGCAACAGGGTTTATTTGATTTTGAGAAACACTACAATTCCACTGGCATGAGATCGAGGCTACCAGTTGTTTTGATTGTGGTCCCATTTGACGATGACATATTCGTGCTTAAAATTCTACATTTAGTCCTCTCAGTAGACTGCCAGTGTATTCAGCATTTCCAGATTGATAGAGCATTGATCATTGTGCCATTATTTTTTGATTTGCAGAGCCAGATCACACAGTGTCATCGCTCATGCGTTCATCTCGGTGAAATGCGCCCTTTCTATCGTGGCAGTAAAATAGTAATGAGACAATATCCCAAAGAATATACATACACTTAGTATCTACTTTATTAGGGAGCAGCACCTGTGTAAGAGCTGGGCACTGCATGTTCATTTGTTCCTTGCTGCACATAATGTTAAATCACTGATGATTGTCTGATTTCATGATTGCAAGTACAAGTAGACAATAGTTAATTCACTGATATGGTTTGTATCTTATAAAATTTTACAAAATGCTTAGTTTTTTTCTGAATTATTCAGTGTTATTTTAGCATTTCTTTGGTGAAAATGCAGCAGCTACACAGGATTCCTTCCTTATTAACCTATCTGTAGTAATTTACCATGGAGAAATGCTAAATTCCAAGGAAAACTACAACTCATGGCTCATAGAACACTGAATCATTTCTTGAGTGTACAGTATGCAGTGCATACTATTACTCATAACTGTGGACTTCGCCCTGGATTCACCTGCTCCACCCTTTTACTCACCTGTTCAAACGCTTGGTTCAAAAAGGCACCATGGCAGTGCGTACCTCCTGGGCTTGATGCTGACCAGAAAAAACTCAACATGTAGCACAACAGTCATTTTGTCCAGTATTTTCTACAATCTGTATTACACTGGGTAGAATAAGAAAGCTTTTACATGTTGTGCTACTGTTACCAATACACAGGATTTGCTGTTACGGTTCTTTTGTCATAATCCAAGATGGGCACACACACAAAGATCCAGTGCAGATATTGAAGAATGGTATACTAACCCAGAAATGGTGATTGTACAGAACATCGGGGCATCATAGATCTGTAAGACTGTCAGACAGGCAGCACCATTCACCAGCAACCTAATCTAAATGTTACAGAATTGAGCGTGAGTGCAAATGTGAGTGCAAATGTGTCGTCTCATGGGTACCTCTCATCATAGATATTCTGCTAAAGTAGGCCCACAACATCTCCAGAGGGACCAGCAGTGATTTCCGATGTCCCTGAGCTTAATAATTCCTAAACTCACTGTTGATTTTGAAAACAACAACAGGCTAATGGGATGGAAGACATGGTAGCTTGATCCAGCCCGCTCGGGAGATCAGAGACCCAATAGCTGAAGCAAGCCGACAAAATCAACAGTCTAAGGATGAATATACCAGCAACTGTGCTACAAAACAAACCAAAGCAATCATGCTACTCCTACCGACCACTTTGTTGCATAAAATGCTACAAGCACAAGCTAACAAGCCGATGTAATCAATATCCCAGCAAACCTGCTATTAATGAACAACCATGCTATCACATTATGCTATAAATAAACAAGAGCTAACAAGCAAACAACCTGCAAAGAACTTAAAAGGGAGCAGCACGCATGCCTGAGTAAAACGAAGAGTTCAAACCTGGTCACACAAGGGTTTCTAGTTGCATCTTTGTTCCCTGAGTCAGTGTGAAGCCTTGGACAGACAGGAAGCATCAGTGGACATGTTACATCATGTTTCTATGCAGCATGCAACACCTACTAGCACACAACACCAGGCAGTTTTCATCACAGGAGGATAAATAGAACATCAGCTGGTCACTTCTGCTGTTTCATGGATGCTAGACACTGTGTTTTAGCCCTCTGAGAAGCACTGAGAACTACAGCTATCTTTGCTGACGGTTTTGTCTGGCACTTTCTGCCTGTCCAGCGTTTGATTCCTTATTCGCCAGATTCACTGACTCGCTCACGTTGCTGCTTCAGACATGTTCTTCACTGCCGTATTTCTTGTAAAATCCAGGATTTCCCTGATTTTCCTCCTCTATCCATGGTCATCAAGGATTCAATGATTGTAGCTTTTGTAATGATATTAGGCAATAACATTGGTGAGGACTGTGTGCAACTTCACAGCAGTCCACAATGTGTGCTGCTAGCAAGTCATGCTAGCAAAAAACTGCTTTCAATGTAAGTGCATTGGCTTGGTTACCCAGCCCATGTTCACCCCATCCGCTCAAAAAGTTTAATAGCCTTTTATGGAGGGCATCTGTAATCCTGCCAAGTTATTGGTATCATGTAATCTGACTCCAGGATCCAGATTAATAAAATGACTATTACTGGAAAAGAGCCCAAGATTCCAACTTTGATCTCCGCCCATGAATGCCTAATTCACCTATGGACTTGACAACAAACCCTCGGCACCCAGCCTCCAGGTTACTGTGCCTCTGCTCCCAACTCATACCTAAACATTTTCCTTTCATATATGTCTACTCTACTGCATTCTAAGATCAATAAAATACAATATCCACTGTGTCTTTGACCACAACACTGGCCTTAAGTTTGTGCCCACCACTACCTTTGGGATCATAAGTTTTTCCCCAACTCTACTGCCATTTGCCAATATCTGCCCACTGTTAGCTGACCTACAATATGCCTGCCCAGAAAATCTTTACTCAGAGTCTTTTCTTCCTCACGGACAAAATCAATTGTACTATCCTGCTTCGTGCCAGCCAATAAATTCATTTCTATCTGCTTGCTCTCAATTGCTGCTGCGAGACATTTCAGCTATATAATCCTTGGGACAGACTGAATTTGCATCTTGACAAGATATGTCAGAGAGTAGCAGTGCCAGAACATGAGGGACAGGAACCATGCTACCCACTGTCTGAGAGTTTAGGGAGATGGCACCAAATCATTTTTTGTATCTAAAATGAATCTAAATTGTTCTGCCTCTTTAAGTGACAGCTTTCTCCAGGCAAGTTTCTTCAACTATGCATTTTCCTAATTTATCCACTGGCCATGTTTTGCCTGAGAGACGACCTTATCATACCTTGCTGCCTCCTAGTACAAGTTTGCTCCACAACCATCTCTCTTTTCCTGTCCAGCTTGTCTTACTCAATAAATGCTATTGTAGACTTAGTCCCGGTCCTCCTTACCTTTCGTATGCCTGTGCCTGAGTGCTGACTGTCCTCCCTCTCTTGGGTTTCATTTTCGGCTTGCTGATACAGAAGACACTACACTGGATCTTCCAACTCTGTCAGTCTATAAGATTGACTCTGTCAGTCTTATTTAGCACAATTAAACTCAGACTAGATGATGGCAGTTCTTAGATCCCTCTCGCAAAACCATTGCATACAAACTAATTTGGCTACATTCTCTACCTTCGATATAGGTATCTCATATTCTTTCAAGGGACATATTTGTCAAGGCAGCAGGCCAAACTGTAGAACATCACAACATTTAACTTGCCTGGTAGTCATTGGGGCTGGCATCATACATTCCTAAGTTGTTGATAAGCTTCTCTGAAATTGTTGGAACTGTTTCCTCGTGTACAGGATGTGAAACCTTTTATTTTCCAGTCTCCCCCACAATAATGGAGATGCTCCACTTGGATTAACTTTCATCATAGCCCAGTGTAGTTTAACAGTTGGTCGTTCAGCAACCTTTTGAGCACTATGACTACAAAGGCACCTTTTGGTACAAAAGGCGCCTTTGTAGTCATAGTGCTCATATTGTCCATATATTCCCTAATGGGCGGGAGGCACGTCTCTCTACAGCCTCTCCTCACCTCCTACCCATACTCTAATAATTTCCTCCATTGCCAGCGTGAAAGCAAGAGGGGAAATTATCAACCTGTCATGATAACCATCTACAGATGCCGTGTCGATGTGCTGCTGTTGTGAAGGACATTTGAATATCCTGAAAATATACCTTGGCCACATTTTCAATAATTGTTTTTATTGCTCTTCGGGGTTCCTTTGTACAAATCAAATAGTGTTCTGATCTGGACATTTTTCAGTCCTTCATGCTCACCCGGGTAAAGCTGGTGATGATTTGAACCTCAGCTAAATTCCCCTACATGTTCTGAATTGTCATGATTTTCACCTGTCTAAAAACTCATGTCACCACTGTGAAATTTAACAGAATTATCCTTTAAAGGGTGCAGCCCCCAGTTTCAGTTCAACTCCGCCTATCCCACTAGTTTGAAATCTCAAATAGTAGAAAGCAGTGGTGGATAGAGGGCTCAGGAGGAGTGGCTATCATAACTATATGGTTATATGATTCAAACGAAAGTAGGGTACAACAATAATAAACATCCAAAGACCTTCACCTACTTTTCATTTTTAACCCTGCAAAACTGTTAATTGAGCACCTAAAACAGAGGACGTTCAACAAATGCACTTGGAGTGGAGTGTGGAGGCAATTATTGTGGAGGCAATTATTCTTTTCTTACTCAGACAACACATAGATAAAGGTAAACACCTCAAAAACATGTTTTAGTGTTTCTGATCCTTCTAATGGGGCCATTTTTTTATATCTTGAATAAACATAAAATGTCATGCACCATAATTTCCCAGACAACTTGTGCAGCATTATCCAAGTATTTTGTAGCCAAATGGGTGTACTGATGGTTAATCAGATGTGCTGTGTATGAATTTACATTGTACCTTGTAAACCATTAAGCTAATATACAACAAAACCTCATATGCATCTACTTTTATTTAGATAAAAGAATCATACCTTTGCCACACATGACATAGCAAAAAATTTTTGGCCTGGCTCACTTTAGCACTTTCTCCACGTGCTCTCCTCCATCACAGGTTCAGGGCAATGAATTACTGTTCCTAAATCTATCATCACATTATTAATTTTGGGTGTAGTTGCCTAGAAACAAGGAGTGATTCATCTTACCCACAGACTCAACTTACCCCATCCCTTAACAAAGTGGCTTATCTCTCCGACAGTGACTTAGCCAATTAGTACAACTACTTATGAACAAATCCATTAACAGTAGCATATTAAATACTCAGACAGCATGCCGACACCATTAATATAAACTGTGTGCCTTTCAGCATATTATTTGATGCAGATTGTTGCAGACAGTTCCTAGAAAACACTTTGCTAAGAACTACAGTGGCTTTACCTTCATAAAGCAACTCCTATTGGTCTTACAGTGTTAATCTTGAAAATAGCTGACAGGTCTATATGCATAGGCAATGTTGGGTACAAATGTATAACATTGCTCCTAGTGCTCTTTAAGCACTCTAGTCTTCAAGACAAAAATACTGTATCTCAGCACAGGTCCTTACAGGCAGTCATTTGGGAATTGCCTAAAAATGGCACAATACTTATTTGCTCTGATAAACCATCTCTTTTTAAAGCCCCGTTTGGCTTCAGACAGCACATCAGTTCTCTCAGACAACACACCACACACGAGCGCGCGTGCGGGAGCCATGGAAGTATAATTAGATCGACAGGAGCGCGGAAGTTTCAGTCTAGGTTCACAGCGCCCCCTGCCGTTAATCTGGGGGAAAGGAAAAGGCGGGACACCAGAAAGCAAAGAGAAACTTCAATGGTGCTGTAGTAAAACGTATATCCCCTAAAAACGTGTTTCCACCTGGCGGTGTGGCTTCTCCTCGTGTCGATCCCCTTCTAATTTCACTTCTATTTCATTTTACTATGGACGGATTTTAAAACTGCGTTTCAATATATTTCAGCGGATTGTAGGGATTTAAAGAAGCCTACAGGAAGCAGCTGATTAAGTGCCTCGTAATAAATGGAGATCCCGGTTGTGTGCGAAAAAAAAAAAAAAAAACAACTAATAGACAACGGCGTCCCTTTGTTGATTCATTAACTGTTAGTTTGTGATCATCAAGTAATAAGCATCCACTGTTTCTTGAAGGAAGATGTCAGACTATATTAGTTTACTTACCATTTATCAAGCGCGTCCACGCCAAAAATGTCCCCGTACAGTGGCAGAACAGGCACCGAGGTCAAAACGTGCACACAACGTCAGAGTAAACATTTTATGGGACAATAACTGTCACAACTCCGACAGTTCGTGCTGAGTAGTCTTGAATGTGTCAGAAATGCCAAATTGCCGCTTTAACTGTGCGACCACCAACTTGATCAGACTTGATGACTAGTTTAAGTAGAACTGAGTCATGAACCTTTCAAGACCACACATTTCCACATATTATCATCTGCCACACCCAATATTAATGTCAGTTTTGTTTCGACATGTCAGTACTTCATTTAAACGATGCACTGCGATAAGAGTACTTGGTGTTAGACCTATTTGTCATCCTGAGGGAATCAAAGCATGGTATTCACAAATTTGACATGATACGTACATTTGTGCAAATACAAGATAAAGTAGTGTTGCAATGCATTTGGTCTTCCAGGTCAATGAACAACTCCAAGTACTTCCTGGAGAAAAAGTGCTCCTGTAGAATATAGTTAACCTATGCGTTCCAAAGTCCTTTGCACATATGCACAAATTGCATACTTCACCCTACATTTTTGATTTTGTTTGTGAAGGCAGTGTACTCATGCATGCTGTGCAGGGTGATTCAACCACACCTTATTCAATGGTAAGATTATTCACAAAATGTGGTTTCACAAGAAAAGTAAGTTTTCTTAATCAATGAGGCTAGTAGATTGTGTAAACACCAATCACTTCACAGCTACTTAAGGGCAAAACCCTGCTCAATTCAACTCTACTTAATAGCACATCAAGCTGTTACCACAGGTGCAAACACTCTACACACTACTGGCCTACTCCACAGCCCTAGCTCTGACCATGGTCAAACCAGAGGGCTCAGGAGGAGATAAGCATGAGTAAATATAGCAGTTGAGTCTAATCCACTTCATGCATTTCATTATCCACTGAGTGCTCGTTTCAAACGCTCATCTCATGTTGGGATGGAGTAGACAGCAGACAACAGTTTAGTTTGTTCCCCAGAATAAATTTATTCAAGTTAGGGCCGTACAAACCTACTGAATGACAGGAGGAGGTATCAGATTTTTTTGAACAGGAATGACATTGGTAAAGAGGGTGTGGAACGTTTAAAATGATAAGATGCACGACATACAGCCATTGCCCACAGCTATTAGTGAGACACTAGAATTTGTTCCCATAAATAAGGCAGAATGCAGAGTCCATAGAATGGAAAGTTGTTACATTTAGCCAATTTGGACAGTGATGTTAAAAAAAAGATTTAGATGACTTTCTTCAGCTCATCATACAACACCAGCACAAAGGCGCCACCCATGCCTCTGAGCACGTTGGACCAGGCTCCCTTGAAGAAAGCTTTGCCACCCTCATCGCGTGCGATCTTCCGCCAGCAGTCAAGGGTACCAGTGTACATGATGTCGGCTGAAAATGTAAGAAATAAAGCATGTGAGATAAAACTGGTAGCAAAAGAACGTCCTTGACTAAGACGGAAAAAAAATCCATGATATAGAACCATATATCATAACTAAGTTCTCAGATGACACACCTGCCTGCTAAGTATTCAGCGGATAACATCCAACTGACTACACTATCACTAAGACTGTTGTTCAATATACTTAAAGTACATAAAAGTACACATCAACTCACCTCCTTTGCGTCCAGACTGCATCATCATGCGTCTACGGACAGTGTCGAAGGGGTATGAGGTCAGGCCAGCAACAGCTGTCACAGACTGAGCAATCATCCAGCTCACCAATATATGGGTGTTTTTGGGATCTGGGAGCATACCTGTAAACACAATGTTATGATGATTACAGATCTATTGCATGTACACATGCCCTCTGTGGAACCTTAAGAGAATCCCAGTATAACAATCACATACCCTTAGCTGTGTCATAGATGCCAAAGTATGCAGCCCTGTAGATGATGATGCCCTGCACAGACACATTGAATCCCTGGTACAAGCCCCTCACACCATCAGACTTGGAGATCTTGACCAGGCAGTCGCCCAGGCCCTTGAACTCTCTTTCTTGTCCTGCCTTTCCGACATCAGCGGCCAAACGGGTTCTGGCAAAGTCGAGGGGGTAGACGAAACACAGAGAGGTGGCTCCGGCGGCACCACCGGAGGCCAGGTTACCAGCAAAGTACCTCCAGAACTGGGTGCGCTTGTCAACGCCATCAAGGAAGATCTTCTTGTACTTGTCCTTGAAGGCGAAGTTGAGGGCCTGGGTGGGGAAGTATCTGATGACATTGGCAAGGTTACCTCTCCAGAAGGAAAGGAACCCCTGCTCCTTGGGAATACGGGTAACACAATCCATGATACCCTTGTACTGCTTATCTGCAGTGATTTGCTTGCTGGCATGTTGGACCTGTAATGACAGGAAAAGTAGTGTTAGGTTTGATTAAAGTTAAGATAACCTTTTCACTGTTGGGCAGGTAACAATGACAAGTTCCCCTTGTTGTGACCTTGCCTTCTGTCAAAGTTATAAACCTGCTTCAGGGTTCCATGAGACAGTAATATGAAAGAATGGTCGCAACGATTACATAACACTGGTTACTATGCCGGTTGTGCTTTAGCAACATAGAAACTATAATGTATAAAATTCACAGACCATCTAACATTGCCTAAGCCAGGCAATGGTTGGAAAAAAAGAAACGGTGAAAAGATTTCAGACGTGTCCTATGGCAGACTGAACAGAAGGATGTTAAACTTATTGACCCGGCTGGAAATGACTGTCGCCGGGCCGGCCTTGTTGCAGTAACGTAACCTAGCTATAGCTAGGTATTACACTGGATATCACTGTCGGTATGTCATGATCTTACAAAAAAATAAGCGTTAACTCCTTCTATTATGATGCTTAACAAATTATTAGTGTTGTAGTTACATTACAAAGGTTACTCTGTATTTGTACATAATGTCCCAATGTCATAGCAAGCGTTTGTCCTTTGTTAGCTACGCTAGCTAAGGTTAACGTGGGAAGCTAATGCTAGCAGGCAGGCTCGTGTAGGTCATTTCACATCCCGTGATGACCTCAAATTCTTTCAACCATCACTTCAAACGTTCATTCATTCTACATTAATTACACGCGCTACTAATTTCCCGTCTCCATGCGACTATAGATCACGGAAACGTTAGTGGTTACAGGTAAATTAAACTGTGTTCAATGGCAGCTAGCAAGATCAAGAAAGCTAGCAAGCTAAGCGCTGAGTGTTCTAGTAAGACTACTGCGGAACACAGGAAGACAGTTACCTGAAGGAGAAGCTTCACTCTCTCGATGGGGGCAACAGCTGTTTTAGAGATGGCAGCAGAAATGCCACCAGCCAAGAAGTCCTTGGCGAATGAGATAGCTTGTTCACTCATAGTTGGATGTTCTCAAATGCCTTTCAGATAATTACAGTACAATCGATACCCCCACTGCCCTCTACAGCGGATGGCCTACACCGACGAAATGGCCGATTGTAAAGCCGCGTTGGATTTTTATGAAGAGGACAGCTCGCGATACAACACGGGAGCAAAGACCTGACATCATTGGTCGATCTGTCAACGTGACAAGGTTTGCACCAATAAGAGAGCTATAGTGAAATGACATCATCACGTTGCGTAACTTTTTTGCCCTAGCCAGAAATGTTATAGTAATAGAGATGTGACTTCAGGGTTAAATCAAATAAATGGCAGGTTTGGTGCGCAAAGGTGCACCCGTTATACCCAGAGAGCCTTCAAATATAGAGAACAGCTTCTACTGGTAGTGACACCACTTGAATTTGTAGCTCTAAATAACTTTCAGTTGTCACAGACTAACGCAGTGAATCATAGGAGAGTCACGGGAAGGGGAAGCAGTGCTTAGGCTAATCTCATTTCCAAAAATGAATGAGTTCCCCCTTGGGCACTTCTCAGAGGACGCCATTTACACCTTCAAAAAATAAATGTAGAATTCAGAATTGTTTTCCCCAGGCGTCTAATTTCTATATTTCTGTGCAATAGAGTGATGAGCAGCAGTTTAACATTAATCAATCAAATTAATTAATGAATCAATTAAAAAATGTGACGTGATTATAGCATTGTCCAGCTAGGGATTGCCTACATCACCACCTGCCATCTGTAGATGGCAATATGGTACACACAGAAGTATGTGCATAAAGGATATTATTATAATAGTAATTAATATCTACTATTTAGCCCAAGTTGTTTAAGAAGATATAATAAGCCAAGGGGTATTTTGTTTACAAAGTGAATAATATGAATTTTTTTTTTTTTTTACCAGCTTACATTAAACAGCTCTCAACAAATGCAGTGAGCATTTGGAAAATAAAACAATGTATCACATTCACCAAAATGAGTGTTTGCTCTTTAGATTTTCAATGATATATGACAGATACATTCTTCGAAACTAACATACTCTGTACTCAGTTAATACAAAGATGCAATATAGGCTTATCAAGTTTATGTTTATTTAAAGTACATTATCACCAACAAGGTCTCAACAAACCTTACATTCAGAAAGCACAAGGAACAACAACAGCAACAACTACAAAAAAATAAAAATGAAAAAAGCTATAACAAGATTGCCCGTAATATGATCTCTTTTTCTCTCCACTTTTCTGTCTGCATCTCCTAAGGTGGGATTTGAAAATGGACCTATCCACCCAATTAACTGGGTCCTCCTTGGTGTATTTAGTTGATGGGCTTTATATTTGTGATAACACTGAAAATTATACTTAATATTATGAGGGAAATTCATGAGATTTTGACTCTATAAATGCTAAGTTGATGTAGTGTGGTAATTGGAATATTTATGCCAATGCTCAATTTTGTTATTGAGATATTAAAATTGATAGATGTGATATTCCTATTTTTCATTTTTATTTTCTTGACATCAAGATGCATTTAGTCTTTCAAATTGTATTTATCCATTGCTACATTACAGAAAATCAATTGAATGTTGAGCAGTGCTCTGCACCTGTTGCTGATAACCAGTATGTATGAAAGGAATGTTTGCCCAGTATAGACAAGCTGTTGATGAAGACACATGTAAAAACACGTAAAACTTGTTTCTCAAACAAGATTCTTTTATAAACAAGAATGTCGCAGTTCATTCAAGGGAGTTGCTGCCTTCCCTTCTCTATGAGATTTCCTCTTGATTCCACTTGTTTTTTTGTTTTTTTTTGCTTGTCCTGAAATAAAGCCGATTGGTGCGTTGTCACACCCCACAGTTACCAGTGGAGGGTGAACTCATGATACTGAGAATGGGTTGACTTTATAAAGGGAGTATTTCCTCCAGGAGATCACTAGAAATGGGATCCATTAGGGAAGTACAGTCAAACAAAACAGGCAGGTCTGAACATTTGGCCCAATTGCAAAACATATTATTAAGATCTTATTCCTATTCTTAGCAATAATCTTTCAAAATAGAAATAGATGTAAACTTTTTCTAATATTGTCAATTTTGTGGTTAAAAAATCCCCCAAAAAATCATTAGCCGAGAAGAGAGAATCACTTGAAGCAGTCTGTGGGTGAGTTTAGTAAAAATGTCATTTCACTGTGAAAACTAAATGTGAAACTGGAACTGTTTGTTGCTGTTCTGACGGCAGACTTGTATTATAGCACAAGTCACTCCAAGCGATTAAAAAAACTTCAAGCCCAGTCTTGTACCACTTACACTCCAGATTATGACAAGTTCGTCTCTGCTCTTTGATGTTTTCATTAAACCATGGTGCTATTAGAGTGTGAGGTTTCCTGGATGTTAGTGGGGCAGCTGAGTTCAGTGCTCTGTGAAGAATGTTGTTAAAATCACTGGTAATAATATCAAGACAACTGAGGTGCGTGCAGTCTTGTACGGTTGCGGGGTTTATGAGATAGCTGATCGGCAAAATTCAGTTTTTAGCGCTGTTGTCTATGCAGCAACTGTGGTGTGCACTTTGATGACTAATAGAATGGTAAGAAACTTACATGTAAAATCAGATGAGACAATTATCTGAAAGAAATGGAGCACTAGAAATGATTGCTAAATCTGACCCAGCAAGACCACGGACAAGGACAAGATCCATGGTGTTTCCACTGATCTGTGTGGTCTCATGAACAAACTGGATCCAACGTTCAAGCTTCCAGTGAAGTAGGACAAGGCCTTAATGACTGAATTTGAGGATTTAAAAGTACTGATGTTAAAATCATCAATTTTTAAAATATTATCTCATGTAGTAACCAAGTCAGAAATAGAGAGAATTCAAGACAAAACAATATAGGACAAAAAGGTAAAATGGGATTCATCTGAACAGGTTGTTGGAGCGTGGTTGAAAGCATGGCCAGAATCTCAAATGAGGATAAGACAGAATAAGCCTTTGGACTTAAGTTCACTCAGCTGTCATAGGTCAGTGCTTTGCTCTTCCTGGAGGTGTGGGCTACCTGATCACCAGGTCTCAGCCAGGCTTCACAAAGTCCAAGCACGCTGAGATTACTGTCCCTAATAATATAACCTGAAACGATTTAGACATCTGATGTTTAATAGGCCAATTTTTACATATTTAGGTCTGTGAACATCAGGGGGGCAACAAACATCAACATCAGTACCATATTATATATGATAGCTAGGGTGGGTGTCCTTTTAACCATTGTTCTACTGGCCATGTAAATTAACTTTTTGTCATTAAGTTCATACTTTAGATTGTGATACATACAAGCTGTGTGTGTATGTGATATTATACTGGGTTGATTTAACTCATTCTAGTAGTAGTTCATTGTGAGAATATGTGAGAACATACAGTATGTATTTCTTTAATTGTTAAAAACATTGCCACTGAACTAGATTTGGAAATATAGTTTTATAACAATAATATAAATAACATAGTTTAACTATAATGTGATGCCCAGCACAATGAAGATTGTCTGCAGAAAAACACCATTTTGGTGCTACATGGTTGGATGTAAAGACACAGAAGTAAGTTCTCAAGAAAGGTTTCTGACATGTTACATCTAGCTATGCATTTGTAATATCAGGACCATATAAAATAGTAGGACTCTTCACAAATCTCATAACCCAGTTCAATTTTTGCAAAGTTATTAAACAAAGAGAAGTCTAGGCTATTTAGGTCTTCATTACAAATGTAATAAGCAGAATCCTATTAATGTTTGCAAAAGAAAAAAAAAAGCAAGAGTCACTCATTTTGAACAGAGAAACTCCACTGATAAAAATATAAGGCACAAGATAAACCCACAGCTTTTGGCAGAAAAACTCTTTGACATTGTAAGCCAAAGTCTCTCACTAAGCATAAATTGACATTCTTTTGACTTACTCACCCAACAGGATTTGTGTGTAAACAGTCTGTTTGTGGATATTTTAACCAGTTCTCAAGACCTGATGTACAAGATCTGATAGGTTTTGTATCAAGGCTTCAACTGCACGGCCTGTCTTCAATGTGAGAAGAAATTGTGTAGGAAAGTGCGGGTTTATCATTCAGTTCAGCAAATGGGACAACTACAGACTGCTTAAAAAAAACTTTGGCATGCCAGAGCCAGGCCCATCTCCCCCACTCTCAACATGCTTCAGACATAACTTGCACTGCACTGAACCTACATTTAGGACTTAAAGCCCAAGACATCACATCCAAACACTTTCCAAACTCACCATCATTATCAACAATAGGATAATTAGGAGCCTGACCTTTCATATGGCCTGCACACCAGAGACTACTGTGATGACTCTGGCTTGAAACAGCCCATTAAGGTGCCTGGTGATTAGATAAACTATCAAGTGGTTAAAATGTCACAAGTTCAGTTTCATGTCTTCTTTTCATTCATTCATTCATTTGTCTGTCGGAACATTCAAAATGAAGATTTACAAAGACACATTACTCTCATTGTGTCGCTGTGTCTCATATATTGAATATATGTGCTCCAGGGTCAAACGTCCAAATTAAAGTGGCATTGATTTAGTATTCAGTCCAGTGTTAGGCATGGTTTAATTTGGCCACTAGATGGCACTATGAGACCTGCACAAGAACATGTGCAGAAGGCGCATTTATTTGTCCACAGACAACACAGATGGGCACAGATGGACTTTTCTGATATGAAAGTAAGTATTTGTCAGTAAATACTTAAGCACTGCTGTGTAATTTGTCATTTTAAGACATGAAAAGACCATCACGTAATTTACTGTAAAATAATTCTGGGAATGTTCATTTTGAATTTCAAAAATAGCAAACCACTTCCTTTATAGTATTTTATAGGGGGAAAAGCAGTTACAAAATAAACAGCACCCGTGTTGAGCTACTCAAACAGCTTCATGCTGTGATAGTAGACTGAGGAGACTCTTCAATGATAACTCAAGTTATCTCTCTAGTACCATTATACCATATTAATGCTTATGTTAGAGCAGTGGGATACATTATGCACTAATCCCACTGAAAGGATAGATTATAAAATAACTTGTTCACTGGCGCTAGCTAGGCTATAGTGTTCATACAATACAATACAGTACAAGGACTCATGCCATTCAAAACTGCAAGCAATCCATACAAAATCTAGAATCAAAACTTGAAAATAGGATAATTATCTTATTTATCATATATTATAATATCATATGCGGCAGCCTATAGTACAAATAAATGATCATATTTCTGGCAAAATACCTTTTCTCTTGTGTTAGGGCACATTTTCGTTTGCTCATTGGTGTTTAGAGACCTAGTTTTTATTTGTAACAATATTTCTATGTAAGATAACATGAACCTTACTGATCCCCAAGAGGAGAGTGGGTGAAGTAATTGCCTAGCAACCACCAATAACAATGTAGCGACCAGCTGATAACTATTGTACTGGTAACCACCTACCAAAATATTGGCTCTTGATAATCAAGTGATTCTTCCACAAAGAAACTTATTTTTCAAGCAATAGCACACTGCTTTCAGCTGCTTTCAACTTGCAACACATTTTATCCAGTGAATGTCCATCAATCTGTGTTTTGATGTATTTATGCCCATGTCAAAACTCAAAACTACACTAGGTTAATGAAAATGGTCTTTGGATACTTCGTTGTAATTGTGGAGTGATATGTATTGTGTAAGCTGACTGTCGATTGTATGACCTGCACTGTCCTGCTACACGGGAGTGAGGCTTTGCTGTCCTTGTGCCATGTAAACCAACCGTGTTGTTATCAACATGTGAATTCAATCAATGTGTCCCTGTATCAGTTTAATCCAATCCAAAGCTCAACATGAAACTGCTTCATTCACAAAGAAAGGAAAACCAACTGACTTTATGGACACCCAAATTCACCCATAAGTGAACTTTTAGTAGTGATATTCCACTCTCAGACGATATACAAACATTTATTCACATAAGTGTATTTCTTTCTTTTTTTCTGATTAAAACATGGGCGATGCACTTTCATCTCTACGTGGGATGGACTCCAGCAGTAGAGCTCCTGTCCCTGCACAGCGTTGACCACAGGGAGGAGCTGCTGTGGTGCCAGTCACTGTGAGGAGGGCTGCCATCTCCCTCCATCACATCTTCTCCAAAGACAACAGCAAATCAAACCCGACCCAGTTGAGAACACACTGGAAAATTGGAGTCGTTAATGATCCGTCAGTAACATTAACTTAGGCTACTCTGTGGTATTTCGCAGATTTTAAAAATTTTATCAGCTGCAAACTGTAAAGTTGCCAGATGCTGCCAAGGTTACTGTGGATAGCAGAGTCTTATTTTATACACCTTGCTTTGTTGCAGTTGATTAGGCGGCTATGCATTTTAATGACGGTCACTGTCCACTTGTGTTTCTTACCGCCTCTTGAGCATCCAGTTGAGCAGGATATGTAAATTAATCCACTAATCCCTCTGCTGTCTTTTAATTACAGTGAGGACAACAGGTCAATGGCTTACATTTTCAAGTTTAAATTGCTTTTGTTCATCTTTTTTTTCTTTTTTTCTTTTTGAGAGGCAGGGGTAGATTTATTTAGCCTGATCTTTTTTTCATTCACGGGTGTAGTATTTTCATTACCAATCATGTAATTTTATAAACTTCAGAGAACTTTTTTGAACAAGTACAAATGGCCTTGAAGTTGGAAAATCAGTGCTAAATTACTTTTTGAAATCACAGGCACTTGGTTGATTTTTTTTTTAATACAAAAAGCGACAAGAATCAACTGTGACCCATTTTTCCCTCAGAGGCACATACAAAGAAATTACAGTTGCTGGCAGTGCATATGAGGAGTGCTTTCCTTGGTAAATTGAGGTGTGATATAGCCTCGTTTTGCATTAACACACGGGAGCTAAAGGTTGAGAAAACTCACAGGCTCTTATCCCATGAGGCTTTGCTGCACGAGCATCCCTAAGTGTGAACTTGACTGTCTGAATGGGTCATATAGACATTAAAGCTATCTTATACATTTTGGGCAAACAAAAATGAAATGAATGAGTGCTTTTCCACATCAATTTTGCTGGTGAGTCCATTTTGCTGCTCCTCTCTGCGTGTCAGCCCCCCTCTGGGCCGACCGCCCCCCCTCTGCTCGGCAGCTGCAGCTGTGGAACAAGTGGAAGATTTCACAGTCCCGGCCATGCTGTAAACTGATATGAATAGAAAAAAGGCAAATGTGGCAGACAGCAGGCAAGTTTCAAGGCAGGGGAAGGGACCCTGCAACTGAATCCCACATCAGCAGGCCAACAGTTGCATAGGTAAAGACATCAATGGAACAGAAACCATGAGCTGCAACCAGTAATTGAGGGACAATTAGAGAGGATTTAATGAAAACAGAAAAAGGGTCTTTGTCATTGAACTGTTAATTGCTGTACTTTTCAACTCAAGTGCATCTTGCAATTCATCTTGGTGTGTGTGTGTGTGTGGGTGTGTGACAAACGCTTGTGTTTCACTGGTACAAATTTGCCCACCCAACTGCACATTCATAGCCCAAACATGTATTTTAAAGCAATCTATTAGGCTGTGGTCTGTCATTACTGTTCACTTTCTGTTCAATACAGATGGGCTGCCCATCTGCACTCCATGTGGTATCTATGTGCAGGCTACAACAACAGCCCAACTGGAGCATTTGACATCTCACGGGCATTTTTTTGTCAATGCCGGGGCCAATCACGTCCTGCGCTTTAATAGAGATGCGCCATCCAGACTCGGCAGTCTGATCCAACTCTGGCTGGACAACTGTAGCCCCGCGACGCCGCCGCACACACAAGTGCAAATGCGACACAGCACCGACTTGCTCTCACTGTCTGACTCCGCCGGACTGGCGCTCACCTGCCGGCTGCCAAGAAACTTTCTGAGATGAATTCCTCCCTGAATTGAAATTTACGGTCAAAAGAGACCAAGGGGACAGCGATCCGAAAAAATAGATGGGACGACAAAAATCGCGAGAACTTGAATCGCTCCAGATCCGTCCACGGTTCAGTTTTGCCAACTTTGTGTAGTAGCCCCCCATCCGATCCCTCAGTCACTCCGGGCGCAGCGCAGAGGCGGCTGGATGTCGCAGGCGGCGGGTCACTGAGCTTCAGCGAGCCGGGTGCGAGTTTCCCAAATCCCCAACTCTCCAATGTCACCGGACATGATGATGATCATTGGACTTCTTCTGAATGTCTTCTCTCATGGTAAGCTGCGCCTTTCTCATTCATGACAGGTTCTTTTTTCTTTTTATGGGCAGGTTAGATATCTCAACATGTTGTTTCGTATTATTTCAAGACACAACTGACCCTGTTTAGTCTGTTTGTGAAGTCTCATGTATGGTGCTTCTCGGACTTTGTATTCCTCAAAGGAAAATGACTTGTCTCCCAATTCAATTTGTCTTAATGCCTTTTGGATGAGCTGGTGGCATGCGGCATCCAAGAGATTCTCTTTCACTTCTCTTGTGAATACCCACACCATAGGCTATTGTCTCACAATTTTATCACCGGCCCAAATCCAAATGTCCCCCCAAAAGACACCAATGCTTTGCAGATCCACTGCAAAGGGAACTTGTTATTCTTATTTTTCTCTGCATAAATTGTTACAATATCTAAGTCATGAATAAATAAGTCATAAACTGGTAACTTTTTGTGAATTTTGGTACAGATGGTTTAGATCATGTGTCATCAAAACGAGTGTCACAACTGGGTCTTTTGAAAAAGAAAGAGAGATTTGCTTTGCCTTTGCATACATTTTCTGGTTCAAGGGTAAAAATATTACTTAACCACAGATAATACTTTGGGGTTGTATAAATACCAGTCATGGTAAGGTTTAGTATGTCCACAAAATCATTCCTCAATTCATCACTAGCTTCAGATTTTACATCTCGATGACATCAGAGGTTCAAGTTTAGTGTAGTTGCTTCTGGCTTGGTGATGTGCCAAGCACAGTTAGTGGGGTGCTCAAATATTGATTAAGCTCTTCGTGACCATAATCTATATGAATCTGCAAATTGAATGATGCTCTCTTCTACACTGCACCAATTTGGCTACCACACCTGGAAACTGCATTCCCGTTTTACACAAACTGTGCATGTGAAGCTGGTAGGCTGAAGATGACCAATGCAATTATGTTAGCAAAAATGCAAATTTGTTGTAATTCTCGCATCACATTAACAAAATATGTCAGAGAAAAAGTCAGTGCTTTGTAATTTTACAATCTGTCTCTGCTGATATTCACTGGCAAAAGAAAAAAGTGCATTTATTCTATGGCTTTTCCATCATAAAAACAATAATACTGACATGATCAAGAGAATTTGCTCTACTGGCAGAGCCTTTTTTTTACATTGTGCTTCCTGCTCCTTGTTGTCAAGCATTAGATCCTGGCTCATGGCTACTATGCAGCAATATGAGTGCTATTCCTGTTAAATAAGTCACTTGTTCAAGTCTATCTGACTTGGGCTGAACTGCTCAAATCACCCTGCAGGGATGATTACAGATGTAGAAATGAGGATGTCATTGATGGAGGTCTTCAGTTCTCTTCAGTGCTAACGCAGGGGCAGATGTTAATTTTCATCACCTCCACACTTCACTCCAATCTTCACATAAAACACTATTGTAAAAGTTTCCTAGTCTGTGCTGGTCTCTACATCATTGGGCTATATGAAAATAATGGCTGGCAGTTGTTTAAGTGTGCTTGTAGTGCCAGATGGGCGGGGTCACTGTGTTCAGGCAAATTCATTCAGACACTGCCAGGTGAGGCATTGTCTCAGAGAGCAGTATTTTAAGATGATAAACAGGCGTACTTTACTGTGAATGTCAAAAATGTCTGGCATTCACTATATCATCCTATATGGCAAAAACCCCATCCATCTGCCACATGAGTTGGATAAAACCAAGTGACTTCTGCACAGACCAACTTCGCTTCAAAAACTTGCCTGCTTGTGGGCTAATGTCAGGAATCTGTGGTCGAGCCTCTGTATTTCAAAATGGTGATTTTCCAGGTCCGGATTTAGCCTAATCGTGGATCAGTATCAGCCTTATGGAGGCTGTCTGCACAGGCCTAAATCTTGTCTGGAAATAGCTCTGCTAAAGTCCCATTCTATATCCTATCCCATTTCTATGCCTATGATGTTATTTTTGAAATGGAATACTTCTGCTGACCTTGTGGACTTTATTATCTAAACCTTGGCAGGGGGAACTTCAGAGGTCGAGCCCAGCCTTCCCAACATGTCTATCATCAGTAACACTTAATGGAGGTCAGGGTTAAAAGACTTACCAATGCCATTTTTTTTATGTTTCTTTTTAGCCTAATGTTTCTTCTAGATGTTGGGTGTCATAATAACTTCCAAGTCAAAACAGGAGGATTGCACCTGTGTGTATCTTTTAAAGCTTTAATTATCTTGGCTGTGTTTATACATGATAGATTTTTTAACTCCCTGTGAACAAAAACAGTCTATGGACAGTTGAAGATAAAAGTGGATTTACAAGCAGGGCTTTCTACTATGCAGCATTCTGCTCAAGGACATTAACAAACAATCGGCAAACTTTAAAGAAAAACTGATAAGACACTTTATGAATTTCTTCTAGACATTCTTAGACCTGTTTGATATCCTGGGTACCGTGTGCATGAGGAAATGCCTTTGCTAGATGAATCGATGGAATCTTGGCTATTGCTGGATCACATCTGACCTGACCTTGAACCTACACTGTCAGGCCTTTGTGGATTAGTCCTAAAGATCTGCTGCAGAGGTAGATTTGTGGCTGTGATGGAGGAAGGCGATTTGGCTGCTTCTTTTGGGTGGCATGTTTGCACCACAGCATGATTGCCATAAATTTCTCCGAGTGTGCTGTATATTACTCGGGTTGTACACGGATTGAGAACCGCACGCTTGAGCTGTTCCTGCTCAGATTTGGACTGGCTGATATACACACTGTGTCTTCGCCTGCGCACAGGTGAATTCAACACCAACCTTCTTTCTCACTCCCATCGGGTCTTAGACATTTCTCTTTCTCTTCTCTTTCCTCTGAAGCATTGTTTTTAAATATTGTGTTCTTACAGCTCAGTTTTGTTTAGGATGACGGCACACAAAAATTGACTTGGCAACATGCCCTGAGGACATTAATTAGATAGAAAACAATAAAAGAAAGTCCAGCTGACACAATCTGAAATGATTTATGATATACCACGTTTTGCATGTATGATTTCACTGAAATAATTTCATATCAAAAATTACTTTTATATAAAAAGACAAGTTATTGATGGCAATTAATTTCTAATAAAGTCACTACAAAGCCAGTCTGCAAGTGCTCTGCTTACTGCTTTGAAAATCGCACAAATACTTCTTATGGCCACATCTGCATCACACACCAGTTGCTCTAAATTTGTTTTTGTGCTCTGCACCCCGATGGTCACATGCATGATACATCTGATGGCGCTAGTGATATTTGGAAAACCCACAGCATGACGGAGTCTGCCCTTGCTTGTGCATCATTCAGTGTCAGTGTCTGGCCAAGATATTCTTTGGTCCATTGCCATTAAGCTCTGCGCCAGGCAGCGGGAAACAGAGACGTGAATTATTCCCACAGCATTGCCTGGCTGACGAAGCACCTGACGCACGGCAGCGTGTTACCTGGAGCAACACAGGCGGGAGGTTGGCTGTGTGATCCGGCCCTGCAGCACACTGAGTCCATGCACAGACACTGGATGCATTGGGCATCTGTTAAACCCGGAGCATCACATGGCTCCTTGGCTCCCTCTGTGCATCCCGGTAGTGCCATCTCTTTTGATTATCTCCTTTGATAAACTCAAGCATATAAATGGCAAGACTCATCTTGTTTGCTGAGAGTCATCCAATTGCCTTAAATACCATTCCAATTATCCATCAGTGGCGTTGCACCTTCTAATTTCCTTCATGCTTTTGTGACTCAACAGATAAAATCCTGTTTGATGTGTTTGGCATTTATTAGTGTGCGGATTTCTTGTTTTGCGTCAGGAAGGCAATGGGAGCAGAAGTCATATTACAGTTTTTTTTTTTTTTTTTTGTCCACAAAGAAAGGAGTGCGCAAACTGGCTTAAGCCGAAGTCACAAGGCTGAACAATTAATTGAAATGTTATCGAAAATGTAATATGGCCAAATGCAATCGCAGGAGTTGCAATATTTTGATTAAAGTCAAATATATGACAAAATATCATTATAAATTAAGTATTGTGGTGTTACAGTTATGCACAGGCCTACAAATAATGCTTTCAAGATATAATAAAACATCATTTTAATATTTTTCTCAGTGAAATGAAAATTATGAAAAAAATACAGTATTACCACTAAATCATATTGTAATTGAAATATCTGTCAAAATACTTGCAATATGTATGATTTTTTTAATCATTCAGCCCTAGTCACAATCTGCATACCATACAATGATGAGCACACCTTGATTTACTCATATTCTCACCTCAGACGTGCATGTTGCAGGAGGCCCCATAACCCTGTGCACTCGAGGGTTTATGGAGTGCAAAAGTCAAAAGTGCAAATCGCCCCCACAGTGAGTAAGACTCAGTCCCATTAGCTTGCACAAACAGAGGAGCAAACAAATGTATAATTTTCCCGCACAACATAGTTTTGACCTGAGAAACTTTCTTACACCTACAGCTTTGTGGAAAGAGGTGATTAGCAGGGTACCTGTCTCGGCCAATGTTGAAAGATTAAAGGAAGCTGCTGCTTTTGTGAAGGTAGAGGACTGCTAGTTAGGGAGCGAAGAAAGAAATTGAGTTGGTGTTGTTCTTTGATGGGGAATTTCCACAGAGGATGTATTCGGATTGTCCTAGTTATTGAGGAAGGCTGTGCGTGCGTTCTCTACTGAGATGTTACCTGATACCGCTCTCACCAGCCAGGGCAACGTTCACGCGGAGAAAGGCACGGGACCTACTTGTGGATAGACGTGGAAAAGATGCGCGGAGAGTTGTCGGCTGGTCTGGCTCATTCAGAGGCAGAGAGTCAACATCATGAAGGGAATAATGTATCGTAGTGTATCCTAGAGGGACGGAGCAGGAAAAGAGTTGCCAAGATGAGAGCTGAGAAGGGAGAGTCCCAGGCTGAAGCAGTAGAGAAACTTGAGGAAGTTTATGAGATATTGATGATGGGAGAGCAGATGAAACACTTAAATTATCAAGAGTATCTGTGTAGTTAGCTGGGTAAACCAAGATTTTTATTTCTTTATTTTTTTACTTTGCTTTATGACTTATGAGAAATATTTTTTTTGAGAGAAGAGGAAGAGCTCGAGGGTTATAACAACATCCAAAGAAATAGAGAAAAACTTATAGAGCAATACCAGTGTTTATGACAAGAGGGGGGTGGGGATTCATTTTAAGTTTGACAGAAATTAATACATGTGGCATCATGTTCCATGGCTGATATAGTTGGGAGCCATATTCGTGCACATTGACAACTGCTTTCCTTTTGCTGCCTTTCTATTTCATGTGAATCTGAAAATGTACCTTGAACGCTCTCATTTGATGAAAATGTGATGAAAAGCATGCCATTTCTTAAAGGTTTCCCCACTGTGCCTTAAAATAGCAACTAAAGAGGAGGAACGATCTTTTTCAGAAATTGAATTAGGGAGGGCGCCCACATTTCAGATAATCGTTTAATTTTCTGGATAATTAATGCTTTGCTGGCAGTAATGACAAAATAAAATACAAAATTTCCATCAAAATAAGTAAGTTATATAAAAAAAAAAAATCATCTTATTATACTGATAAAATTGAAGCTGCAAAGTATGATGTCTCTAAAATCTCTCTCTTTAAAGAAACATGGGTGTAATGGTTTTGGAAAACAAAGAAGAAGATGAGCAGATTGGTGAGAAGAATGCAAAAATCACCAGAATCAACATTTTCTAAGGCAATAGACAGAAACAGAAGGGAAGGAGAACTGGACTGGGTCCTTACTGCAGAATGGACAGATCTGTGTGAATGTACACCAAGACCCATTCAAAACCAGGAGTTCTCCGTCTCCTTTTGAAAATTTAAATGCCTCAATTTGACATGGCAAGAACAGATTATAAACATTGCGGCAACACAGGCATCTCTGATGAAGGCCAGACTGGGCTGATGCAATGTTTTTGCACTGATGCAATGTTTCTGCAGAGTCGGTTGGCCTGTCGGTCAGCAGTCCAGAGCAGCACATCTCCAAATGTATTGGACGGATCGCCGTGAAATTTTGTGACAACATTGATGTTGGCTTGAGGATGAAACCTGACAATTTGGGTGAACCCATGACTTTCCCTCTAGTGTCACCAGGCGGCTCAGCAGGGCATCTGCGTTAGAAATATCATGCTTGTTAATCTTCTTCTCGCCATGTGACATAAAAGGATTTACATTTTTGCGATAACACTGTTCGTTGGACAGTTTTTCTTTTGACTGGATCTTAACCTATATTTTCAAAGACTTCCCATGCATTGGCTTATTCTGACACATGTCCATATGGTTTTTAATATAGGACTTTGAACGATCAGACAGACAGTGGGAGAGGAGGTGAAGTGGAGGGCAGAGGAGGAGCTTATTGTCGAGCCGATATAGAAATTTAAAAAAGCTCAAACCAGGCAGCAACATCAGGCTTGTAATAAATTGTGTGGTGGAAATAGACCAACAAAGGATGACTCTTGCATTGCAAAGGGGCATTTCACTGAAAAAAAAATGCATTTGATATTTCTTAATGTAGCTTTAATCATTTCGAAGTGCATCCTGAGGAGAATAAGGTGGGCATTCCTTGAGATCTTCATATCTGCCACAGACCTTTTGGACCTTGACTGGGACAAGGCTCATATTCGGAGCACTGATGTTCATGAAGGACACTCCTTTTTTACAGTCGAGTCAAGAATCACAGGTTTTATTGCAGGTGTAACTAGAAATAGTGAAACAATGATGGGTGTGTTTGTCCTGTGTCACTTTAGCTCGCTCCTGGCTGCCCTCTCTTCCTGTGAGTCCCCTCCAAGAGGTCCCTTCTGTTGCTATTCCCAAACACACACACACACATTACAATCACACCCGTGCTCTCCTCTCAAGTCAGATCAGTGGCCAACAGTCTGGAAGCTCTGCTGCCGCTGTCAACCAACCAGCGTTTGAAGGGAAGGAAGAGAAATGTGCTAAGCGGTTCACTCGCTGTGAATGTTGATGTGCGGTGTGTGGTGTCCATTTATGGCGTTAACCTCCATCAGCTTTGCCTCACAAATTCCATTAATCACCCCGGTGAGAAATCAATAGAGTGTATTATGGCTCGCATATCACTGTAATTCATATCTTTCTCTTTCCTAAGGTTTTGTGTTTTGATTTCCCTTCTCCTTTTTTTTTATGTGTACATCATACATTCAGACCGAGAATTCCCTTAATGGAGTCCTTCACTTTGCTGTAACTCAAACAATCCAGCGTGGGCGCAGCGCCTCTTCATCATCATGACAATAAAGAACGTTCAAGTTATCACCATAATTATGACCTGTCCGCTGACAGAGCGGCTCTGTACCCTACTGTATATTGATGTGACTTTCTGAGTGTGTGTGTGTGTGTGTGTGTGTGTGCAAAGACAGGCTCTCTGAATCTAGAAATGCTCATAGTCTCTCTCTTTGTCATGGTGAGCCTGGGGGAACATACACTGCGGAGTAGAGAATAATGAACAAACTGTTCGCTGCCCGAAAAGGAGATTATATAAAGCCTGTTTAAATTGAACAGCCTAAACACAGAAGATTCAGCTCTTCTGTGATAATTCTTCATTATTATTAACATTAACATTATTGTCTAAGTATTAACCAGAGAGAGATTTTGTATTTCATACAACTGGAGCCCTGCATTGTACAGTTACTTTAATTGTGTTGCCTGGTTTAAGTGTCATTAATGTATTAATTAACCTTGCATGCTTTGGGTGTTATGACCGTGTGTATGAATCATCTTAGCAGTGATTTTTTTCCCCCCACTTCTCAACATGGCGTCAATGCAATGCAGTTTTCCTGCAGCAGCGATGAAGCGTGTCCTCTGTTTATGATGTGGCTCATGCCAAAGTGAGATGTGGACCTCATGTGGCGCCTCGGATTGGAAACATACAGCAACAGAGTTTGATTTCAGATGTGCTTTGTACTGCTGGTCAGCATGAGCTTAATTGAAGCGTGTGAGCATTTAGACATAATGCTGTGTGTGTTTACATGCATATGAGTCTGCGTTATGTATATGTTAATGTACAGGTGCATAAATACAGAGTAGGACAAAATTGATATAAGTATTGATATTTGTCAACAGGTGTGCATTACTGTAAGCTCAAACATGAATATTTAGTCCATATAATTCCAGCGACACTACACACAGCTTTTTAAAGCTGTTTGTCAGCTTATCCCTTTCCCGAGGTTAAAAAACTGACAGGACATAACAACTTAATGAGATAAAGCGAGGGCATATTGCCTACCCAAGCTGTTTATTTCTCACCCTGAAATCACTGTGCATAAGCTGTAATTTGTAGGGACAATAATGTGTCACATTTGAGGAAATTAATTTCCCGAAACGCTTCATCAAAGTGCTTCATTACGAAGATGGCTTTCATTTTATCGTTCTGTCTCCCTCAGGCTGTGTCTCTGGCCTCGCATTTGTGTATTTTTCATGAGCAACAATCAATAATATGAAATTATATTTTGTAGGTTGTCACTTCCACTCAATTTAGAGGGAACATTACCAGTCACAACGTTCTCAATATCTAATTATTATGGACCTATATGACTGGTCTTTTGCTTAATAATTTATTGGTTGTGTTGTAAAATTTTGTTTTTTGATTGGTGATACGCAAGACATTTGTACTGAAGAACTGTTGTATAACTTAATGTAATGAATCCTTTTTTAGCTAGATGACTAGCCATCATTGTTGTAACAAATGGGGACATTTGTTATTGCACCATGGCTTGTGGGTACAATATGTGCTGTTAATGTGTCAGGAAAAAAAAAGTCTGTTCCGCCCCTTTATCTGAGTGAACGAAAGGGGAAAATGTCCTCATTCTGGTCAGATATTTGTATTTTTTCACAGTCACAGTGATCCAGAGTTCGGCTCATGCTGTAGATGTGAAAGTAAAGGTATTGGTTGTTTTGGTGTGAATTAAGCTACACTGTGAGCTTGCCTGGGCCTGGAAGTACATACTAAGGCAGCATCAGAATCTCTGACTTTGGCGGAGAACTTGTGCCACATGGAGAGGATCCTGTTGGAGAGGGCTTTGTCTCCAGCTGTACGTGTGTGCTTGTAAAATAATAACAGGGCAAACAATGATTTTGAACAAAAAACCTCCATGTTATATATCCAAGTTTCATATTCATGTTTTAAAGCATCTACATCCTTATCTATCTATTGATGTTATACTATATCATAGTTTTATGGAAATGCAGCTAAAAGAAAAGGGCTTGCTTGGCCAAATTCCTCTAAAGTTCTCCATGATGTGCAGGTCAATAAGCAAGAGAGCTCATTAGAACAGCTAGTTGGCCCGCTGTTGTAGCAGTAACATGGAACTGAGAAAACAATACAGAAAAGAAAACCCCAAGTGCATTAAGCAAAATAGGAGAGGGGCTGACAGCCATGATTTAAACATGAGCACTATAGGTGCATGAAATTTATAGAGTGAGTATAGAAAGAGGAGTCTAATTTCACTGGTTCCACACAATAGAACTCCTTGGAAATAAGCCCACTATAAAACTGACTGATTTTTTTTACATGGATCCTTTTCAGTGAGCCAGCTGGACAGGTTTGTGGTCTTTCACTCAGGGGCCAAATGTGTTTGACCTCCGTGGTTTGTGGGCAGTCTGGGTGCTGTCGTTGTGGTTCATAATTGCGTTAGTTTCAGTGTCACTTAAGAATTCTGCTTTTCATGGGTGAATATAGATAGGCACTGAAGTTCACAGTTTTCTAATAGGCACTGCAGAGGTATCTATTTTTTAATTTATCTTGGGTGTAATGGTAACCTGTGGAAGGCATCTGCAGGTCTGTGGAGTGCATTAATCTCACTCTGTGGGCTTGATTACAGGTTAATTAGCTTAATTGCTACTACTAATGTTAGATGGTGGAATCCCTGTATACGCAGCTGATGTGCACAACATACTAATGCGCTAATCCAACCTCTACATTGCTAGGAGTAATAATGTCTGAGCAGCTTTATCCACTTATGTCTCCATTCTCTCCGTTATCCACCTCTCATCCAGGCAGTGTGATAGCATCTACATCCTTAGACTGTCTGGTGGCAGAGCAGGACTGCATCCAGGAGCAGACCTGCATGGTGCTCTATAGGCTGCTGGAGTACTGTGCTGCTGAGGAGGCCGTGTCACCCCTCGGCCCAGATGCCCGCTGGGAGTGCCTGGAGGCGCAGAATTCCTTGCAGCAGTATCACCCCCTTCAGGTCTGCAAGTGCCAGCGTGGCTCTCGCAGAGAGGAACACTGCCTCAGGGTGTACTGGACTGTCAGGTTTGCAGGTGGGACTGACTGCACTGCACTGCATGTGTGCGTACGTGTGTGTTGAGCATCTGCAAAATATGTGGGATAATACTCTTTTGTGTTTTTATTTTTTCAGCGTACGATGAGTATGAAGTGTCTCCATATGAAGAACTGGAGTTAAATTTAGTGAGAAACATAGAGATGTCACGTATGGCCTCCATCATGGCAGGTACTACTCCCATCACAAAACATCTGGCAGTTTCAGTGTTAATATTTGAATGTTTGCCGTCAAATTATTCTCTGTTTTCTTCCCAACCACCCCCAGCTTCCTCTCTTTCTGTGGATGGCCAAAACCAGTGTCTAAAGGCAGCCCAGGACTGCGGCCTCTTCGAGAAATGCGGCTCCCTGCGGTCTGAGTACGTCGTGGCCTGCACCAAGCGATCCGCAGTCTCGGACAACAGCTGTAACCGCCAGAAATGCCACAGGGCACTGCGGCGTTTCCTGGAGCGCGTGCCGGAGGAGTACAGCTTCGCCCTGCTCTTCTGCCCCTGCTCGGACCCCCTGTGCGGGGAGCGGCGCCGGAAGACCATCGTCCCGTCGTGTTCCTACGAGGAGAATATCAGAGGAGAGGAGAGAGTGGGCAAACCCAACTGCCTCAGCCTGCAGATCTACTGCTCCAGGGATGAGCTGTGTAGGTGAGCGTGGTGTCTGGGTCGACCATGTACATCGCACAGAGTTGTCCAAATTATGAACAACATAGACCCCCTTTACATCTGGCATTAACTTAAATCTTGTGTCTGGATTGCGTCTAGATAGCTGGATGGTATTTGCACCTGGCAAGAAAATGTGTCTTTGGTATATACACCTTTAAATCAATTTCTCTTTCCCTCACTAGGTGTTCGTCCTTTAAAATTTACACCATGCATCCTTTGTATCCTGACCATACGTTTACTGTTACTGTCTGAGCTGCCTGCCGCCTTTTTGGGGAATCAGGTTACACTCTGTCCTCAGTGTGTCATGGCTGCATTAATGCCTGTACAGTAGAATAACAGCAGAAGTACCCAATTATGCAGGGCAATGGAAGATGCAATAAGGGTCATAGAACGTCTCATGATGAGTATTAGGAAGAACCACAAAGAAGGACACAATAACACAGAGTGCCGGAAAATGTGCCACAAAAATACGAAGAAGAATCGAGAATGTCCCTGCAGAACACACTGTACTGAACTAACAAAATTAACCCACTGAAATCTGGCATCTTACTGCGCTTAAAGAGCCAAACAAATGGAGGCAATGTACAGAATATTAAGTGTTTTGACATTTAAATGCCTCCTCATGGTAATGAATATGCTAGCTTTTGTGAGGCAAACCTAGTTCTGCGCTTAATTGCTATAATTTCGTCTCCTCATTGTTTATATAATTATATTCCCCAAACGACAGGTTGGGGATATTATGAGTTCGCCCCGACTGCCTCTCAGTCCACCGCTGCAGATTCTGGCTGTGAACTTGATAGCTCAAATACCTTTTATTTGACTCTTTTCAAATTTGCTGTGGACATTCACGACCACTAGAGGAAGAACCCCGTTGATTTAGTGACATGATCTTTCTGCTTGTGCCACCGCCAGGCCAAACTTTCATTTTGTGACTCCAGTGCCGCTTCTTTCAGGTCCTTTCGGGGATATACCCTGCTGCCAGTCACAGCCAGACAGCATAATGTCTAGTTATGGAGTAATTTTATATCTGATATGCGTGTAAATGATTTCATAGCTTTTTGATGCCGACAAAGTAATTGCTCAGGTAAAGCTTGACAGGCTGTCATTTGAAGCTGAGAAGTCCGTACACTGCTGAGTTAATAACAGGTTGTAAGGAACAGCATGAACAACAGCTGGCATGTTTCAGAGTTCTTCTGTTCCTTGTGCACGGCTACCAGGGGTTTCCATTCAGAGGAAAACAGCACATAAACACTCACAAGTTACTTATAAAGTTACGAATAAAAACAAACATTACTTTCTTATTTTTGGCTTGAATATTAGTGCAAGCTGTGCCATTTTACCTGGTTTTGATAACTGGTGAATTACAGTATCCACGCACATCTCATAATTTATGTTCTTAAAACTTTTGCAGTTCTGGAATTTGCATTTTCCAGTCAATTGGTTTTAAAGGTGCACTATGCAAGACTGCAGAGGGTTGATGGAAGTGGGGACCCCCTTGACTGAATTGACAAAAAAAATGTGGAATAAGCACGTAATCCATCAGTGAGTAAGTCTGATGATGAGAGCCACATACACTCAACCCACAGTGCACCTAAAGCAATGTTTGTTTAAAAATGTTATTGTAAATTTAAGGAATATAACCAATTTACAATTTAAAATCTATGGCTGGTAATTTGCATAGGGAAAAGTGCCTCTACTGAATCGTGGGAAGAGAGCCATATCAAATAATTTTCTAAGCTCACTCGCATATGTAATTATGAATATCTATTGTGCAACCTTGGCATAATATTCCACATCGATGATAAAGAACTAAAGATAGGCCAGAGGTTCCTTGTCTGTACTTCTGGGCTATAAAATAGTTTCTATTCCAGTCTGCTGGAAGCAAATTACAAACACTTCTGCATTAAAGGTGCAGATCTATTACAGCTCCCCGAGTGCTCTTCATGGAAAAATATTTGATATAAATACAATAACACTGTGGTATGTCTGGTCACAGAGTGTAATCACTGGGGTTGTGTGAAATATCCCAATCCAAGCAGTATTTGACTTTGGTAGAATATTTTCAGCTTTTTAGTGCATGCTCCTCCTTGGGAGTTCAGAGGCAGTCAAACTTTGAGATTAGCTGCCCTGGGGATCCACTGTCTCCACCATCACTGAGGCCATTATTCTCAGCTCCCAGTACCAGTAATTGCAAACGAGTAAAATTGCTTTGTGAAAACTACAACCATGGGCACACCATGCAATGATATTATCTGGGCTTGCTTTGCAGTGTTTGTGCATGTGATAGGAGAATGATTTTAGATTAGGTTTCAAACAGAAAACAAGTGAGTGCTGGTGACTACGGGTCCCCAGGGTGGCCAGCATTGCTTGTTGATTATTTATAAGCATCGGGGCTAGAGAATGAAAATGGTTTACTGAGGAGAAATATGGTTTTAATGTAAGTGCACAGCTTATATTGAAGTTTGTTTTGCTAGATCTTGAACAACAAAAACGAAATTGTCAAAACACTATAAAATGCAAACTCTCAACCCAGTGCTGACACATGATTTTTTTCTCTCTTCTCTGTTTCTCTCTCTCTCTCTCTCTCTCTCTCACTGTGTGTGTGTACGGGCGTGCGTGTGTGCATGTGCCAGATCTCGGTTTGCTGATTTCCAACACAACTGCCAGCCTTCCCGTCTCTCCGCCTCTGGCTGTATGCGAGAGAGCAGAGCCATGTGCCTGAAGGCCTATGCTGGACTCATAGGTGAGCTGGAGAGAAGAAGCTAAGGGGGGTAGAAGAGATCGAAAGAGGGAATAGCTCATGTAAAAAAAAAATAGACAAAGTTGCTCAAAGGATTTGTTCTTGGTAGTCATCAGTTTGTGCCTTGAGGTGATATTTGGCTTATATAATTTTCAATTTTAGTGCAAATGTACCTGCAGGGGTTCTTAGATGGTCAAATTTGCTGCTCTGTGGATTTGCAGTCAGCACCAGTTTTAAAAACTATTATCTATAACTATAGTATATTATATATACTGAATATGTGCTGAAGAGGGAATGTTCTGCTAAAGGAACTGCCTGCTTCAACATTTCCCAAATGACGTGCAGCTGTAATATCACTATGGCATCTGTGTTTTCTTTCTTAACCAGGCACCATCATGACCCCCAACTATGTGAGCAACAGCAGCATGGACGTGTCCCAGTGGTGCACTTGTGAAGGCAGTGGGAACGAGCTGCAGGGCTGTCAGCGCATCCTTGACATGTTCAGCAACAATATCTGTCTGCGTGAGTAAAGCCAGTGTCACTTGTATTACTTGAAAAAAATAGACTTGACGGAGTACTGATAAGCAGTCTATGGCAAGTCACAAAAAGTTACTCAGTGCAGGAAATGTTCACTTCCTGACCTCTGATTTGTGGGTTACTTCTGGTTCTGCTTCTAAGTTGCAAGTTTCTTCTTCTGTTTCTGAAAGCTCTGTATATTAGGTCCAGATTATGACAGTAGCTAATCTCCACAATCTCTACAATCTGTGTGGTGTTGGTAATAGTGCAGTTGCGCTTAAGAAAGAAGCCCACAGTATATTGACAAAGAGAGCTGCAATGCTCTTTATTGTTTAACATAACCTTTCAATAGTATTGAGACAGCAGTTGGAAGCTGGCAGCATGAGGCTCCATCCTATCCCAATATTGCTTAAAGGTGCTATGTGTGCTACGTGTAGGATTTTAATATAAATAAATCATTACAATATCAATTTTGAGAAATTGAAATTGAACAAGACCATCACTGAGAAAATTGGCAGCCTCAACGGACCACTATACTTTCTTAATGGCACAAAGGGATTGTTTACAGAGCAAAAATTAAGAGCCGCACTACTAACAGAGCAAAAGCTTTCACAGTTTCTCACAATGGCACATGGCAGAGCAACTGAAACAGGTTAGGAAACATCACTTCCAACATGTTTACCCTCTTTGGTGAAGTGATGCATTAGACCTTTGACATTAGAGGTAAAGATCCTTTGTGACATGAAGCAACAATGTTTATGGGAAATATCTTATTTCTGAGACACAATAGCACTAACAATAACAATACCACTGACATGAGGTACAGAGGCTGTCATTGTTGGTCTCATTTGTGAAAAATTCCAAAAATCACAATAATTTTGACAATGATATTTTTTTAATTTTAAAATTCTACACACAGCACCTTTAAATCTGGTCCTTTAGATAAAACTAGTCACATCCCTCTCAGATGAACATATTTCACATCAGTGTTTTGGAAGTAGTCATTCCCTGTTAACTTGTTTATTTCTGACTGTTCTCCCCTAGCTGTGTATTATATCTTGGTTTACTTGGTTTAACACTAGAAATGTCACAGGTCATATTATGTCACATTTTTGAAAGATATTACTCCAAGGTCTTGAGTATAAGCATCCTCAACATTTGCTTCTTCTCAGGATTGTATTCAATAGCCTAATACATGAATGGTACATAAATTTTTCAGCCATACTTTTTATTTAGATGAAACTACACAGATGTAGTTGACAGTCTTTCCCACGATCATGGCTAAAAACTCAAAAGTGAATATTTAAAAGGAACTGATCTGATTCTGATAAAATGTTCTAATTGAGCATTTTAAAGTCTGCAGTAATAGAATATTCAAATCAAGTAGGTCATCAGTAATATTAAGGTTGATTCGTTAAACCAGTTCACAAATAAATAAATAAATAAATAAATGAATGGCAAGGGACAATTCTCTTCCAAGTTTAACTCAACCCTTCCTCAGAATCTGACAAGCGTGTTGTTGAATGGTTGCCAAAGCAGCAGGGGTGGAATCAAAATAACCTCAAGAAGCCCCAAGAAGTTCTGCTACTTTGCTGAAATTATACATAAGTAGACATAAAATTACTGGTGTAGAAAAAAAGTAGCACCAGAAAGTTACTCAGTTAAATCATTTACCATGCAATGTCAAAAGAAGGAGACTAAACTTTTAATTGAACAAGAAGCAATGTGTGAAACAACACAATCAAGCTGCTTCAACAAGGGATTCTGGTTCAAACCCCCTGCAGACTAACATGAAAATGAACAGAGGCATAAAATGACTCAGCACTCTTAACTACACTCCATTTTTACTTACGCATTCACTTTTCCACATCTTTCCCCCCCATTCACCCAAAAAAAGGCTGTGGGCAAAGTTAATTGTGACTGCATGTGTAATAATGTAAGTTGGAGACAGAATAACAAAGAGGCCAGGTAAAAATATAGTGCATAATTGCCGCAGTTATATGTAAATAGACTGAAAATGGCCATAACCATTATGTTGTTTTGGCTATTAGCTATTCAGGTAACTGACAGTGCTAGCAAACAATCAAGACAACAACCAGGCAAAAAACAAACAATACTGTAGCTGGATGGCTTTTTGGCTAATGTTAAAGGGATAGTTTGGATTCATTGACGCAAGGGGGTATAAGTTCCTCACTGGGAGTGTTGCTCCTGCAGCGAGTCCTGCAGCGGGTCCTCCTGATCTGAGATTTGGCTGCTTGTCAATGGTTTCTCAGACAGAAATGACCAGGAGCACACAGGGTCAACACACAAAAACATTTTAAGCCACAACAAAACACACACAAAAATATTTCGGCCTTCCACAACAGAATACAATGTATTTTTAACATACTGTAAGTACGTACCTTATTCTCCACACAGACCAAAAGTAAATTTTGGGACTATCTTGGATTTTACACAATGCAGCAGTATTACTACATGCTGGAGCCTGTTAGCATATTACCATGGCTACCAGGTATTTTTAGCTAAGAGTAAGCTAACATTTGATTAGAGTTGTGAAATGCTAACAGACAATAACTAACGATTACTGATGCAATTAAGCATTTAATGTCACATTTAATGTTACAGTTAGTTACATCCACACTTTCGCACAGGTGTGATACAGATGCAATTTATAGTTTACATTTATCATAAATTATCCTATAATGAATAAAATGGCAGTAAAGAAAAAAGTAAAAATATATTTACTCAGTGAAAGAATGACTTCATTTAAAAACACTCAAAAAGTACAAATTTGTACCAAATGCAATCTGTTACGTCCAGCCTGGCTGTTGTGTTCACTGTCAGCATACTTATGTCAGGTACAGAAGCAATTTTACAAGTCAAGGTGTTTTATATCATCATACACAGTTTCTACACCGCTGGTAACTCTAGATATGGCTATAAAAGTGGCTGGTGATTTTTGATAGTGCTGTAGGGATGAATAATGATGTGAACCTAATGATGATGGCTCCTGCTGATTTGTTTCAGGCAATGCCATCAGCTCCATGGGAAGCTCGGTACCCCCTCCTGTGGAAAACACACCCATGCCAGCCTCCCAGCCCTCCCCACGGGTCTACCAGAAGGTCCACGTCAGCGTTAACACTCTGCCTGACTTTAACAGTGTAAGCACACTCCATCTCTTCATTGTCTCATATTATTATTGTCACATAAATGTCACAAGCTGCATTAAGAGCTGATCGGTTTATCAGATGTTTACTCTTAATGCAACACATCAGTTGCACCGTCCGACTCTCTTATTCATTGTGCTATGAGCAGCAACCGCTGGCCTGATTCTCAAATCTCCCAAGAGACACTCCTCTCACATCTGACTCAGTACACGCACACACACACACACACACACACGCACACACCCAGCCAACCAAGTCACAGCCAGTATACTGTATTACTGTGGCGATGAATAGGACCACTATCTCCCTATATAACCCCAGTCTTTCTCTCCCTCCCTCCCTCCTCTGCCCCTACCTCTCATTGTGGATGAGGATTAGCCGTAGGTGTCTGCAGCATTAGAATCAACCCTCTTGTGTTAATATTCATTTATGCACACCCATCTGCCCCATATTCCCCATTTTCTCACTGTCCTAATCCTCGTCATTCCATATCTCCTCTCCTCCTATCCAATCCCACAATCCTTTACAGCACCAAAAACCCTCCCACTGGTAAGCCACACATTTAATATCCAGATATCACTTGAAAATGTATTTAAAGATGCTTTGGATTTGGATCTCCTCATTATTATACATCATTCTGAAATGTGTTAAGATGGCACATCCCAATGGCAGCAATACCAGCAGTAGTTCCTGATATTGTTTGAACCTTTTGATTTGATTTGGGAACTGGGGCTGAGCTGCCTGTTAAATCTTTGAAAATACTTCCAGTAGATTGTTTCAAGAATCAAAGCTAACAGGTAGGAAAAACAACAGGTGCTGTCATAGTTTTGATGCATACTGTAACTTGTGTCAAGAGTTTGTCTATCTGTCAGGTGGATGTCTCAAATACTTTTGAACAGATTTTCATGATATTTGGAGGAAAGATTGGTTAGGGAGCAGCTGAATAGATTTTGGTGGTGATCTTGCATCAGGGATTCCTGCCATCACTATTAAACTAATGGGGACTGAGACTTGAGTCCAAATCCCAAGGATGTGTTTACGGTTAAGTGACAGAAATGATGTCTTTAGGTGTAACAGCAAGTTGGAGAATCGTTCAGCGTCGGTTGAGGTTTGTGCCCTCCAACTGTCTTCTGTTTCTGTTTGATATTTCTTCTTCAGTGGGCTGTGGTCATCCATCAAACAATCCCTTTTACATCACACTGTGCAGAGGGTTTTGTGTGCAGAATTGCCTCTCTGGCTACCTTCAAATCAACTTGAGCCTATGTGATTGTAAGGCACCCCCCTGCTGCATTGGCACTGACGTTAAAAGTCCATTATGCAAACCTGCCAAGGGTCAATTTAAGTGAGGACCCTCTAGACTCATCCAACAAAAACGAAGAATAAACGTAATTTTATGGTTGAGTCTACATGGTTCTTATCACAGTCGTGACTCACTGATAAATTCTGTGCTTATTCCACATTTTTGCAAGCTGAGTGTAAAGGCTCTCACTTAAATCAACCCTTGGCAATTGTACATAGTGTGCCTTTAGAATAGAAGAAAAGTGGGATTCCATACAGTGCACAGAACAAGTCATTTATTTTCTATCTTTAGTGCTATCAAAAACAAGCAATTCGAAGCAAGAAAAATGGGCTTAGAATGGAAGCTACTAAGTTGCAATGCGTTTCAAGTCTGGTGCTATTCCACAGGCAGCATCAAGACCTCGTCTTATAAATGATACAGCACACACTCTACAGAAGCGCACACACTTTGGTTTAATGGTTTGGACATCAAAGGCCATAATTGGAGAGGTATACTCATAGAGAAGAGCTCATGAGAGCTATAGAAAGAAGTCTGATGATTATAGTGCCTTTAGGTGTCTCAAGTTACCAGTATTTACATTAGGGAAACAATCCAGACAAAAGCAGCATTCTCATTCATATTATTTCTGTGATTTTGAACAGTGCAGTATGTATTTAACATGATGAAAAACATTTTTCCGAAGCTAGAATTTAGACACCAAAAAGAAAACTCAAGACATGATCAAGAGACACTTTCTCGAGCCATTTAATTAAAAATGAATGTGACTCTAACTTTGTGAGCCCATGCGAGCATCACCCAGTTAAAATTACATCCAATATAACTTGTGAATGTTTTTGAGATTTTGCAATCAAATGAGCTTTGTTTCATAATCATTCTACTAGTTATGAAACAGAAAATAGATGCCTGTCTCTGCAAACTCACCCACTTGCTATTATCACAGTGCCTACAAAGTCATTTGCAGGTCATTCTCTTGCTGAGATCACAGATTACACCACGGCCACTGTGAATAATTGGACCTGATTGGCTGGAGTGTGTCGGTTATAAATGTAAATTAGGACACCTGTGAACAGTTGAATCCACTGGTCTATATCAGTGCTCACTCATGCATTCAGCTTGTATAAAACATATTATAGGTAAGCACAACAGCAGTAAACAAACAGCTACACTAACTGGCTGCAATACGTTAAGTACACTAAATACATTAACTGACACCTTGCTCTATTTTTAAATTCCTAATTGCTTCAAAATTTCTGAGTATTTTTCAGATTAACATTTGGGTAACATTAACACCAATATTGAGCTAGCTGTGACATTTTTATGCAGATATATGCAGTATTTAATTAATTTTTGGCAAATTGGCAAGTTGAATAACGTTAGCCAAATCAGCTAGTAGCATCTGGGTTGCTAAGCTGTTCCAGATGTTGTCTGACCTGTACAAAAATAACTCTCCCTATTTCGTTAATTGTTGGCAAATAATGGACTTGGTGGAGATCTTCACCTCGTCCATTAAGTCCCTATATCAGGACATCCCAGAGTTTGCCATCGCTTCCTTAGTGTACCGACTTTGCTAGCTTTAGCTTTAAGATATGTGATAATTTTTAAATCTGTTTTCAAGTAAACTTTCAATTTAAGTACACATTTTGACCGAGCTTCCGCATTTCAATGCCTCTGTTTATTAGACATCACTCTTCCCTCCTTTTCAGATGGAGGACAGTGAGGAAGTGGCGAAGGAGGAGGAGGAGGAAGAGGAAGAGAGCCAGGAATTCAATGTTATCCCACCATATTCTGAAAAGGACTCTGACCTGGAATCAGGGGATAGAGGGAGTCAGCGGGGAGCAGCGAGCCCAACAGTGCCCATGCTACCACTACTGCTGTTGCCTACTCTCACGCTGAGCTGGGAGCGTCGGGGCTACTGAGGCCTTCATCCCATCCTGCGTTCTCACTCTACTCTTGCTACCACTGTCACCTCCATCACGGCACTCAGAATGAACCACGGAGGACAATTGCAAGGAAGAAATGGAAATGCTCCTGCTTAACCATGGCTCATTACCTTTTCTTTAATCTTTTTTTGTTTCGCCACAGTACCTTTTTTTTAGGTAGCCTGTCTTTACTTTATGGTCGTTTCTCTTCTTACTGCCTCCTCAAGAGTTATAGTATATTCGTAGTCTTATCTGTCTTTGCTCGAGTCGTCTCACAGAGAAGGAACTGAACAACTTGAGCAGATACACGAGTGCATGGCTGAATTGGGAAGCGCCGTCTGCACAAATAATCTATGTAGGGCCAGTCTCTCACACTAACTACAGCCCGTCTGTTAACAAGAAGCACACTGCCCAAGGCCACATTCACTATACATGCTCCTGAAAAACATAACCAGTCGTCTCCACTGCAGCCATGCCTGAATTCTGGCTTTTGATTTCCATTTCATGACTCATGTCACATCCTTTTCTCTGTTGCCCCCCTCGGCTGTTTCTCTCCCTCTTTCGTATTATGGTTGACTGAGATAATCCACTTTACAGGAAGTTAATAAGAAATTGCACTGCACTTAAATCTGCTGAAAAAACAACAACCGTTTTCTTTTGAGTTGCACCAATTGGAGAGTAGTAAGAGATGCCTAAGTGTGTTGTCACATTATGCTTGAGAAATGTTACTTTTTCAACCATTGGCTCTTTTCACGTCGCGTCCAGCAAAGTGCAGCAGTCACTCAGCTCCGCTTCTTTTGTTAGTGCCACTTGGTGTTATTTCTACCCTGGTGAGTGGCTGAGAAATCAACCACAGGCAAAAGCAATGAGATCAAATTCTATTGTAGCAATGACGAGCAGAGAAAAGCAACATAAGCAATAACAGCAGAATTCAAATGGCTCAGCATGCAGGGAAAGTCTGGTAAAGGGCTCAAGGGAGGAAATAGCCAATTTACTGCTGTCAGACCTTCTCGCTTTTTATCCTTAGGAGAAGTGTTTTTAATGCTCCTTCCCCCTCATGTAGATGTTGTGAGAGTGAGATGCAGAGATAGGGATGGACAGGGGAAGCTGTAAAGCTGGCTGCTCTGATCATTTAGCAGCACATTGAGCCATTCTCTCTGCCTGATATATCTTTTGCTGATGTTAATGATTTTTTTCTCTTATGGCTCATTTTCTTGTGAAATTACTGAGCTGCAAGGGATGTAGGTAAAGTGAAGTATAGTGAACTCGGTTGGAGGGACAAACTCTTGTAATTCAAGGATAGTGTGCAAGAAATAATGTTTTATAGCTCTGAAGGAAACTTACCCCCTTTTTCATGTTTACTTTGATCGTACAGACCAAAATGAGTGAAACATCTTTTTTTCTATGAGAGATGCTGCACTGATTTATTTATCCTACATGTTTATGAGCAATCAAGATGGAATAAGTACACTGATGGACAATGACAACTGTCGTGACCAAATCGAAGACCTGCATTTGTGTGCAACTTGAAGCCCCTAAAAAATTCCTTTTCAAACAAATGATTGGTTTTTGGAGTTTATTCCCACCATTCGGAAAAGGTACATCTGTACATTGTTGCCCCATTCCATACCTGAACCTCATTGTGACTGGGACTGTGGCTTGTTGTGTGGTTTTCGTCAAGTTTAGACATTTGAATGTCACTTGAGGAGGCAGTATGGCACCCCCTGGTGAAACACTGTTGCCCCCACGTCTGGCCTTCTTTAAAGTGATTTATTGAAGTGAAAGCATCCTTTTTTGCCCTGGAATCTGTTGTCTGAGCTTTTGAGAATGACGGTATGAAGGCAGAAACGCACTGGAAGTGTAAGAGGCATGCATTTGCAATGCTGATTATTTAATGATCCTTGACGACTCCAAACTTGGCTTTAGGAATATACAGAGGACCAAAATGACTGTTTTTGTGAGGATTTGAGACCTGCAGTGCGCATTACATCCTTCAAAACAATAGGTAGCATGCAGGCCTTTAAATATATTGTTCTTGCAAAGAAATAAGCAACAAGCAGCCAAACATGGACGAGGAAAAGGTTATGAATAAAAAAGTCGTGTAGCCTAATAAATGACTGTAAGCTGAGCAGGTAATCTAGTTAGTAGCATACAACTGTTCAGATGTCTGCACAGAATATGAACACTTAATAGTCTAGCTGGTGTCCAAATATATGAAACAGACCACAGAGCCAAGGAACAGAAAACATGATAAAGGTAGTATCGCCCATCACAGTGTCGCAGTGCAGTATCAGTGCAGCTCATCATTCAAATCTACCTACAGAGTGCCACAAACGCATCAGATTAGGATTGAATCGAATGACACGTGTCAATTATTGCATCCAGTGCGCTCTGGCCTTAATGACTAAATGTGAGTTTTACATGTATTTTGAGGTTTCAAAAGGTTTGTTTATGTTTGTAATGTTTGTAAACACTGGAGTAAAACATGACCTATATTTTTAGATGAGTTATGAAATCCCAAAAAGCTTATTCTCCATCCATATGTCAGACTCTTCGAGGAATTATGTGAATATACCCAAAATTAAATTTTAGATTGTATCTTCAAAATCAAATTGAGTGACCATGTACAGGAATAAGTTTCAGATGGTAACCTTGTTTAAAAGACAGATATACCAAATAATTCTGACTATAATGTGTGATAATTGTGTGGTTTTGTGACATAAGAAAACAGTGGTGCCAATTTCTTGAATGAAAATGTCAAAATAAAAGTCACATTGGCAATTGCCATATATAACTAAAACAAAATGTTTAAAGCTGTTTTTCAGAAATTGATGGTTGTTGTATAGACCCTTTGTACTTCCCACCTTCTTCTCTGGACAAAGGAGGGCATGTTCCTTTAAAGAAGTGGTTCTCGTTTCTGGTCCTCAGGCCTAGAGTACCACTGGTTTTCTATCCCCACTGCTAGTTAAGTGCATTCACCTTGTGTCCCGCAGGTGTAAATCAGTCCCTGATTGAATGGCTATAATGAAAACCAGCAGGGTTCCAAGTCCTGAGGCCCAGGACTGAGAGGCGCTGCTCTTTATAGAATGGGGAATGCAGCAGTGACTGGAGCCAACTGAGAATGGCAAATTTAATGCTAGTTCAAGTGCAAATTAGTGAGTTAATCATCTGAGTTGTATTTTTAAATACATGCTATAATATCCAGCTCTGATGCTACGTGGGTTTTACATTTCATTGTTTCAATTAAATAATCCAATACTTCAAACTCAGGCTGTGCAGACTTTAAGTTACTGGTTTCTACTGGCACTCTGCCAGTGTCAACCCAACTGATCCAGGACTCTTGTTTATACATTACTTATGATTGGCAGAGCTGATTACAGGGTCTGTGGATTTGCACACCCGAACTGACACCAGCATGGCAGGGACAAGCTATTGTAGAATGTCTTTACAAGAAAGAGAGTAGTAACGGAAATTGGCATCAGCTTGTGCTTTAATTGTTAAACCTGAGTATATATCAGGACTTTGTATATTTTGAGTCCAAATTGAGCCAATTTGCCTACTGGAACAAAAGGCAAATGAACTGTCTAATGTCTTGTTATAATCAACATTATATATAAAACAATCAGTTATGCCAATGAGGCCATTAATCAAGCTATACATAGCAAATATTTTTGTGTTAGCATACTTGTCTTCACCTCACGTGGGCATTAATATTAACTCTGTATCTGAAAACATTAAGGAGTCAGTTCCAACAAAATCAGTTTTTCCTCAATAATATGCAAATTAATGCAGCAAGGTAGTCCAAATCTAATCAAGTCATCTGCTGTGTCTCATCTGCTGTGTCTACACACTGACAGACAGACACACACACACACACGTACACACACGCACACACACGCACACGTGCCACGATGACAACATAATGTCCTGCACCATGTGACATGGTGGCACCAAATAAAAAGGATTAACTTAACAGACCAACTAAAGCACAAATCTTAACAGGCAAGCTGGCATGCTAAAATTATGCTGCCATCTGATAATCACTTTATTCAGGGCACCATT
>OMLF01010279.1:0-18141 GCA_900302615.1 Holocentrus rufus
GGCCACTGCCAGTCAGGCGAACCACTGTTGCCATCATCATTCCCAGCCATGTTTTGTCTACCAATCCGGTAGACATTACACAGCTGAGCGCCTGATGAGCCACCGGTGTCCTCTTAGCAGTAATGTGTTAATACCGGCCAGTTCTATTTTTGATCCCCTCACGCTGGAGTCATCATTACATATGGAAAAAAAAACAAAAAACAAACAAAAAAAACATGGCGGCAGTTCCCGTGATAGGAAGCGATCAGCAGCCTGGTTGAAAGCTGCAGGATGTAATTATCTTTATCTGTGTGATGTACTGTGCATCTGCTGCGCTCTGTTAAAGCCCAAACTTAGCGGCGTGAAAACCGTACTGAAAGCCCTGCGAAACACTAACTGCCTCCTTCTTGGCTTTCAATGCCATCTCCTTGGGGAGCAAGCGAGAAGAAACCTGTGGGTTTTAAAAGCTTTACTTTGCAGCTGCACAACAAAGGATGTCACCATGCCTTTCAGCACCCCATTGTTGGGTATTATCAAGGTGTGAAGGCTTTGAAAACAACACCTGTGGTAGTGTGTCTGACAATTACTCCCTGCCTAAAGAGATGCTAAAAAGAAATAGGACGGTCATTATAAATAGGACTAACCTCCATGAACTGGAGCTCACCCCGATTTTTAGCCCCTTTGTGATTGGCAGCCGGAATTTCCTTTTTCCCTCCGCCTGGGCTTTGGTGTTTTCACGGTATGAAGGAGGACTAACTACAGCGCTGATGAAAGCCTCTGACGAGATGGAGAGCAGGGGACTTGGAGGGGGGAGCCAGATCTTCTTGTGTACCGTCGGGGGAATGGTTTCAGAACAGAGCTCTGAAACAATAAACCAGAGCCGAGCGTTTTACAAAAGCGGCATCCAAGTTCAGAGCGCTGGGACGGGGATTTGAGGACCATTCCGGCAAATGGTATGCAACTTTAAACAGCACATTCCCACAAAGGCTCCTCAAAGCCCCGTCTCCGGGCATATTTCACTGCCATAACAAGAGCTCCTGAAGGCAGCGCTTGTGAAAAACATTGTTTTGTTGAATGTTAAAGTATAAAAGAGATTACTACAAGGAAGATGAGCCAAACCAGGGCACTGACAACAGGTTTGTGTGTGTGTGTGTGTGTGTGTGTGTGTGTGTGTGTTGTGCTGGAGGCGGGAAGCACACTGCTCCCAGCTGGGTATTGCCCTGCAACTGACCTTGCTGTCTCCGCAGTAATTAGACAGCGGCAGGCGACTGCCTCCTGAACTCCTGCTGCCCCCTCTGTGTGCCGCCTCTCTGCTGGCCCATACAATGGGTGTGAAAAGGAGGGCTCATACCCACCCATACATTCAAACCTGGGAGATAGAATATCACAGTATTCTGTTGGGGCTATTGGGGATGCAAAAAAAAACAACAAAAAAAAAAAACTCATCGGCTGCTATTGAGCAGCATCTGCGCTGACTCACAAGGTCCCATTTCAAGGCATTGCAACATTCATTTGTTGATTGGAGAGCTTCTACCTCCACCTCCACCATTTGTTGATGTAAAATCCTGTTAGGGATGCCCAGTCAGAGCAATCGCTGTTTTATCAGTGATACTGAAGGGGCTTATGCAAGGTCAATTAGAAACTGTTTTCTTACTGTGTCTATCCTGGTGGCAATTTGGCCGATCACTGTTTGTTCTGATGGTCTGGTGTGTTGTGACGGGTGATAAAGCTAATGAATTAAATAACATTTTAACAGGAGAGCACAGTTTGACTGCTGATTTTTAATGAGAAGTGTCAGGTTTGTTTGTTAGGCTCAAATCCTATTAAAAGCTTTCGGTTATTTATCAAGACCTGTCCGCCTTCGCTGATTACCCAAACGTGGCTGCAAATGAAGCAAACAAAAACCCAATCAGAGACAAGTCAGAGGAAAGCTGCTCAGAGGGGGGAGCCAAACTGGTATGGTGTTGGATCTGATAAAGAAATACAGAACGCATGCCAGACCACGGCCTTCTTTTATGTCCCCTGTGCCTTAACAAAACTAGGGCCTAAAAGATGATATTTCATACCTTGGTTTCCTTCTGGCACTATTTACCATTGGACAGTTATAGCCACATGAATACTTAAGCAAGAATAGGGAATGGGTGATTTTTTTTCCATGGCTGCTCAATGCTGTAGATCACAAATATACACGTAAGCAAAGCAATTTGTTACATATTGGTTGCAAGGCAGGAAATTTAAAAGTGCACTATGCAGAATTTAGGGCTGATTCAGGTGAGGACTGTTTAGACTCAACTGGCAAAAAGCATGGAATATGCACAGAATTACAGAATGTAAATTAGATGACATATTTAAATCATATATATTCCACTAGTCTTTTATTTTGTTTTTCCTAAGGAGAGAAATCAGAATTTGCCCACTATATGCAGAAGGACATTTCCTATTTTTCGTTTAACACTGCATATTTTTCATGTGCTGTAATATTGAATATTAGCTAGTTGCAAAAGTAACACCCAATGGCTGGACGTATGTTCATACATAAACATTGATTTAGTACAGCAGGGTTGAATGACAGGTTGGCTCAAGGGCCTACATAGTCTCTCTTGTTCTCTCTCTGTCTGTCTCCCTCTCTCTCTCTCCCTCTTTCAGACACACAAGATCACTTTCCAGAGGACTTTTTGCTCAAATATTAACCTTGGTCACGGGCGACCAGCCAAACCCCACACTGGCCCCCTCAGCACTTCACACACGCACTGTTTTCAGACTCCCTGACCAGAAATGACAGGGCTCATCTGCCCAACAGGCCGTGTAATCTCTTTGAGAATGTGTGTTTGAGAGATGAGGAGGGCTCACCCCCTGATTTCATTACCTTTCCCTGACCCCAAAGACTGACAGATCTAATTGCCCAATCACTAGCCCCCCACCTCCATCCAACCCCATGTTCCCTGCTCAAATGACCAGCCTTCATTTAGTCTCCGGGTGGATGAAGAGACAGTTCATTCACACAGCAACCCCCAACCCTTTAATCTTGCTCGAAAACTATTTGTTGGACTGAAAATGGCCTCTCTGTTCTCTGAATGAAAAGAGCATTTCTGCTGAACCACTGTTCCACCAGGTCCCCAATGCCAGAAAAATTACGCAAAACCTACGCAAGCTTTTGTTTTGGACTGGTTACTGAATAAAAACAGCAAACAAAACTTTTGTACTCTTTACACGGAACAGATAACTTGAATTTGCATCTGATCTTTTCCCAGTATAAAACACAGCGCATTTCTCGGTTTGTTTTAACCTTTGAAAATGATTTTTTTTTCTCCTCTCTCTTTTTGCTAGGTGATCTTGTGGGGCCGAACAGAAAAGTGCCTCAAAGAAACAGCTGAAGAGATTTCTCTCTCAGGAACAGAGTGCCATTACTTTGTGTGTGATGTGGCCAATCGGGAGGAAGTTTATAAGCAAGCCAAGGTGGTTAGAGAAAAGGTATGCCAGCTTGAATTCAATATACTTTTTATTTAAACAAAGCAGCATGTCATTTGAACACAGTGAAACACTACAGATTTATTTTTTTTCCCAGTGATGCCTCTCCCTCCTTTAGTATGTGCATTGGCTCAGAGCTGCATAAGCCTCTCTCTCTCTCTCTCTCTCTCCCATCTGGTGTATAGATTACACTTCAACTGAAATATCCCAACAAGAGCAGGGAATATTGCTGTCAGCTCTGCTGCGACAACAGTATTATCTCATAAAAGCAAACAGAAAGTGCATAAGATCTCTGGGAGTGATCTTCCCTTTTCTCTCGCTGTGATTCTGCTCCATATCAGGTGGGAGATGTTACAATATTAGTGAACAACGCAGCTGTGGTCCACGGGAAAAGCCTGATGGACAGCGACGACGACGCCCTTCTGAAATCCCAGCACATCAACACCATGGGACAGTTCTGGGTGAGTGTGCAAAGTAGAGGGGTTGCTGCCAGCAGATTCTCCGTACCTTTTGCAAACTTTGGCTGTAGCAGGCCGTGCCCTCAAATGGCTTGACAGCGTATAGGTGAACTCCGACCTGTCAATCAGGGCTGCATTTCTGGCAGGTTAAGTGGGGTATTTCCAAATTGCCTTTCAGCCCCCGAAACATCAGAGGGATTTTGAAACTCATGGCATTTATTTTGAACGGAGATCAAAAGACCATGTCATACGCGCACAGAAATGCAATTATCAACTAAATGGAAATGGAAATTTAATCTGTGGTTGCACTCTGAGCCTGCATATATTTCATTTTCTTACTCTATCCACCCTTCCTTCCTCCCCTTTTCTTCCCTTGTCTCCCCCTTCATTCCCCTTCCATCCACACCCTTCTTGTCCCAGACTACCAAGGCCTTCCTGCCGCGGATGCTGGAGCTGCAGCATGGCCACGTTGTGTGCATAAACTCCATCCTGTCCCAGTCCCCCATCCCTGGGGCCATAGACTACTGCACCTCCAAGGCCTCTTCGCTGGCCTTCATGGAGAGCCTGACCCTGGGCCTGCTGGACTGTCCGGGCGTTGGCTGCACCACTGTGCTCCCCTTCCACACCAACACAGAGATGTTCCAGGGGATGAGAGTCAGGTGAGGAAGTAAATGCATATTTATTGTTGTGTATAAGTTAGCACTCTTTAAAGGTGCAGTGTGCTACATTTTAACATCAATAAATCATTCCCACATTCATTTTGAGACATAATAATGACTGTTAGAAAAACGAGAACATCACAGAAAAGACTGGCAGCCTCCACGCTGCATTTTGCAATATGAGCCGGCAGGTCAGATCGTGTGGGAAATCTGCGGGATTGCTTTGTGGCACAAAACAGGAAGACAGTTCTATTCTTTCAAAGCAAAACAGAGCAAAAGCTTTCAGAGTCTCACAGATGGTAGAAAGAGTAGAGGGCTGTTGGAAACGTCACTTTCGAAATGCTTATCCTCTTCTGTAAAAGCAAAACAAGAAACCAAAAGCACGCAGCAAGGGAAGGGGGTCAGGCAGCATCTTTGTGGCAGGACACAATGGGATTTACGGGAAATGTGTTTTTAATTGAGAGGGACACCAGCAATAACAATACCAGTGGTGTGAGATCAAGGCTACCCGTCGCGATCATGATCTCATTTGTTTTCAGTGTTCAAATCAAGGTACCACAATTAGATAATGATGTCTCACGTACCATTTTTCAACATGGACAAGAGTATCAGCTAATAGACTTAAATGTGACTGTGTAATACTCTCCGCTTCCCCAACAACCACCATCCAGTTACCCTTGAGCAAGTGTCTGACCCCCCAAGAGCTCCAAAAGAGCAGTTCTTTAGCTAATAGCACAAAAATGCCACAGCACCGGGCAGCTTCAAAGTAGTGTGCATAAATGTGTGTGCGTGAGTGTGTGTGTGTGTGTTTGTCTGTGTCTAAGCCTCCTTAGCCCTGCAGTAACTCCCTTTGGCTATTTGTTGTAAACAAGGATGTGTTCTTAGTGTTAGTGCTTGCCTGGTTAAATATGCTGCAAAAACATGGAGCAAAAATAGCAGATTTCATTCCTTTTTGCAGATGCACAAACAGCCCAAGTTGTTGACAGTCTTGTACAATGGCCACTGGAAGTGTTGAGAACATGATATACACTGTTTAGCAGCCTTTATTAGCAGGCTACCTCGCATTTGTCACTAGGTTGAAGTGCATGCTGACACACAAAGCAGGCCTAGCTAGCTAGCTATGCTTGTAATAAGCAGGATTTGCTCTCTAATGCCTTTTGCCCTGAAACCAAAGAAAACACTGAGGGAATGTGCTCAAGCTTTTTCGTTTCGGTTGTCAGAGTGATTGTCACCCTGTATTAGCTTAACACTCACCTACTATGCACTTGCTTGATATATTTGTCTTTGCCTGTCTTTCTGCCATAGATTTCCGCAGCTCTTTCCACCACTCAAACCCGAGACAGTCGCCCAGAGGACTGTCGACGCAGTCAGAACTGACAAGACCTTCCTCTACCTGCCCTGGACCATGCACGCCCTTGTCATTCTTAAAAGGTACGACTTCGTATTATATAAATATTTTACTCTTTTCATAGCCATAATTCCTGCAGAATGCCTAACATTGTATTCCTGTGTTTTTCTTTTTTTTCCCCCTGCACTTTCTAGCTTCATGCCCCAAGTTGCACTTGAAGAAATCCACAAGTTTTCTGGAAGTTATACCTGCATGAACACGTTCAAAGGGAGGACATGAACCTGGATTGTGCAGAATGTCAGAGCAACCTCAACCACTCGGGGGTATAATGAAGGGAATATTTTATGGACCTTAAGACATTGGGATGTGGAGGAGGCCCTATGATAGTGTGAAGCAAAATACTTAGGGGACATTCGCAAGGTTGTTGCTCCTGCATGTAGAATTTATTCACAAACCGCAGGATGCAGCCTGGTCCCATTTGTGATCTTATGTGTTTGTGTGTGTGTGTGTGAGAGAGAGAGAGAGAGAGAGTGAGTGAGTGTGTGTGGGTGACTGAGTACACATGTGCCTGTGCATGCATGTGTATAGTGTGGAGTACTGAGTATCATTCTCACTTTGAACAGAAGCCATTCATAGGTCTGTACCAGCAGTTATTCTGGGAGTATGTTTTTTTTACACTCCTTTTAGTCTGTTTTTATGCTTCTTTTTTATCCTACTTTTCATGTGTCTTTGAATCCAAACATGTTAATAAAATGGAGTTTTAGAGAAACACAGTGTTTCTTTGTGCGTGATGAAAATAGAAGAAGCGAACACTTGGGAGGTACCATTGTTGTCTGTCTGGGTTTGACTCCCATGGCATTTTGATAACACCTTTGATTTATTCTGAACATGAGATCACTGACTGTGACAGACAATGTTGTCAAAACATAAAACACATGCTCAGGGGGCATGTGCATGCTTGTTTGTTCTCTCCTGTCAGAGGATGGCGCAGGGAGGGTGGCAGTGGAGTGGTTCTCCATAAACACCATGAATTCACAACAGGCTGGTCCAGACTTTCTCCTCAGATGTGCAGAGTGGTCTTAACCCCCAGTGGATGAGTCATTCACACTCTTGCCACGCACTGAATGTGGATGGGCAAAGTAACTTGGTGGCAGCTAGTAATGATTCCAGTGCAAAAATAAAAATAAACACAGGCATGGTTTAGAAGGCCTTAATGAGGAACAGCTAAAATTACCCTTCTTCCACTCTTTCATGCGGATAATAGCATGTTGCAGATGTTTTGTTTTGCAGGCCTAATTCTGGACCATGCAGTCCTTCACCTGGATCTGCTAGAGGTTCATCTTAGCGTAAACAAATTGTTATAATCTACTAACAAAACCCAAAGGGCATATGCGCCTGAAAAATGGGACAATATGGATGCCTCTTTCTTTGTGCTTTCGCCTTATTTCATATGCATCCGTGGGTGTTACAAGGCAAGAGTGCAAAACAGAGGGAGGGAACTGTGGTAATTGGGAGTGTATGTGTTTTATCAATGCCAAAGGCTTCCAATTTTCTGTTGACTGCAGACACCATTTCAGAACTAGGAAAAGGATGTCTTGAAACTTGGATGGAACTTGAAAAAGGATTTCTTTAAATGACTCAAAGCACAGCAGTAGATGCTGCCTCACCAAAAGTGTGTCAAGGAAATGGCTTTGACTTGACCTTAATAGACCAATAAGTAAGAACCCAGTTGGCATGAACATCAGTTTGAAATTGCATTAATTGCAGTGGTCTTAAATCATGTGCCACTGAGAGCCATGTGCATGCAGGATTTTCATTTAACCAAACACTACAGCAGCTTCAACCAGAGAGGAGAAACTGATCTGTGAAACAATGTCGTGCTTGGTTGGAATGAAAACCAGTGAAACCCTTGAAAAACCCCTTACTGTATTAGTTTGTAATAGTTTTGTGGAAAATACTCCATCATGCAAACTGTCATCTATGTGGTCCATGCAGGTGGTTACTGAAAGGGCCTAATAGTTTATCTACTGTCAGACACTCATAGAGCTTTTGACTTTTTGAGTGGTGAACTGATGAATCAAACACATGGGCATTCTTCATCATAGGCCACACCAAGTTGAGCTTTTATCATCATTCATGCTTGATCTTGTAAAGTCCTTTGATTAATAATGCTGCTCATCCACGGCAATGGATAAGAATTATGCTAACCTGGTAATGTATGTGTAATGCTCATCCATGGTAATAGAAGCCTGCATTTTGCACGCACCATGAGCAATGCAATCTCAAAATAAAATGGCACAGTCTGTTCAAAACAGAAATGTCAGCTTAGTTCACTTAATCCTTACGCCTATTAAGTCATGATGAGTATGGCTGATGGTTCGTGCAGATCCTGCTTTTGGAAAACTCTGGTTCTCTTTATATTTTCAGGTTCACAGTTGAAATGAATTATCCACACCTGTGTTTGTTTGCATGCCCAGTCTCAGTTAATAACTTGGATTTCTGGGATTAATTGTTCCTGCATTTGTTTCTGTGCCCTGCCTACGTCGAGCTACTTGGACATACCATAGGTATGAGTAGTTTCCTCAATTCCCTGACACAGACTTCTTTTTTCCTACAGTGGAACTTCACTGAATTGGCCCAAAACTACTAAACCACAGCAAACACAATAGGAAAGATATAAAGAGCTATAGAGGATCCTTAAAGGAATACTCATTTTGGGCAATATCCCCTTTTGCTGACTTATCCAGACTGAGACAAGACGTTCGATAACATTTTCACCTGTTTGTACACTGCTTAGTTTCTGATGGGTAGCATTTCATGCTAGCTTAGCATAAAGGCTTGAAGTCTAAGTGAAAAAAGAAACCTTACAGCAACTCTGAAGCGATCTCATTTACACAGTGTGTCATACAGTATATTTGAAATACACATCTTGGAATCAAAAAAAAAACCCTAATACATGATACATTGTGTAAACAAGACAGCTTCAGAGTTGCTGTAAGGTTTATTTTTTCAATAGGCTAATGACTCCTGTAGACTTCAAGTCTTTATGCTAAGCTAACATGAAATGCTAACCATCAGAACCGAAGCAGTGGATGTGCTGAGGTGAAAATTGTATCAAACATCTTGTCTCAGTCTGGGTAAGTTGTTAAAAGGGCATATTCCCTAAAATACTGGAGTATTATTTTAAAAGAAACTCTATTTGGGTATGCCCTAGCTCTCTCTAAAGTGCCACAGTCAAAACAGACAAACCAAAGGAAGCTATATAGTCCTTGCTAGCATAAGTGACACCTGAAAGACTTGTAAAGCTAAAACTGCCTCAGCTGGCCAGCAGGCAAAGGCCATTTTGCCAAACATGGCGAGACCAACAGCATCAAACTTAAGGAGCAAATCCGTAATTAAGGTTTCGGAAGTGGTGGGGTGCTTTAATGTTGTTACAGAGGGAAGACAGTGAAGCTGATGTCATTAATGTTTAATGAGACGATGCTAAAATCCGACCGCACTGAGGTTTACCACAGTTGTGGAGGCGGCTGCTGTAAAAACGAAAGTTCCTGAACTTTTATCGTGGTCTGCTGTAGATTTCCAAAGCTGAGTTGTTGAGCCTGTGTTTACTGTGGACTTTCACTCTGACAACAAAACTAGCTGCAAATGCCCTATATTTAGAGATTACAAACCCAGCTAAAATTGTACAGCTGATCGGCTAGGGTAAATGTGCTTTCAGACTGAGAAAAATGGATTTTCCAAACATAACACCGTGAATGCATCAGAGCTACCAGTGCCCACAATATGTTACTGATGAGTACGCTTGCATGCAGTATCATGATCTGTCGTCTTCACTATCAGTCCCAACACTCCCTTCCCTTTCACACCACGTGGGATAGCAATTAAGGTTATATAAAGAAAGATATGCTTTGCTTTCACAGAGCATACAGATAGGCTAGGAAATATGATAAAATGCATTTTCATAACAACAGTGCAGAGTGATTTCCTTGAGTCTTGAAACAGGCTGAAATCATTTAATCCCTTTTGTTTGCTTACTGAGATGCTCTGATAGTTCCTCTTGAGATTCTAACTAGTGCATTTAGCCTCGAGCAAAGAGCAATGTTCAGGAAAAAAATGCAATAGAGAGCAAATCTTTGCTTACCCATAGGTCATGCTGTTGACTTACTGGGCTAGGTTAATGATGAAACCGACGCTCTCACATGGAAGAGAATATAGGCCGCATGATACAAAGCAGACTGTCTGAAATAGTGAAGATCATGAGAGCAGCAAACATTGAGGGGGAAATTGAAGTATGTGACTGTCATCTTGAAAAACAAATGAACTCTATGTGGCCTTTGGGATTCACATACACACACACGCATACACACACCCACGCACACTTTGCCTTGAGAGTAACACTTCAGCTCCTACCAATAAACACATGAAGTGATCTGTAGTTCACAGATCCAGACACACGGAGCTGCAAGAGACACCCCATGTCTGAGCACAAGTCAAGGCAAGCACACACAACCAAAGGCCAACCAATAAGAGCGGCTGTAAAAGCTGGGATAGTGTCTGCCCTTTGGCTGCCAGACAAGGTCCATAAACATTCATTTGAATCTCAGCGAACCATAAATGCCCTCCTGCGTGCTCATGATAGGGCCGCACATTGTGATCAGTAGGTGACCCGCACTGGGTGGGGAGGGGGACGGGCTCCGCTGAGAGCGAACCCGAGTCTCCTTCACAAGGGCCTGTTTCTCATTCTCGGAGCGGGATGTTGCGAAAGCACAGGGAGAAGACGCATGTTGAGATGGAACTAGGTCGAGGAGGCATGTAGTGCACGTATGCTGGAAGAGGAGGGCTAAAACGGTTTGAAATCTCATGGGGCAGGTTCAGAGCAAGGTTAGCCAAATACTGAATAAATCAAAGGGGGGCTTGGAAGGCCTTTTTCTCTGCTCCAGGCTCTCAGCTCCGGGGTGACTGACCAGGCGCAGGTGGAAGCAGAGGACTTTAGGTTTAGTCACATGGGGGGAAATCGGAGAGCGTGGCTTGTCTCAGCTGTGACCACATTCCCAGGTGTCTGCACTGGACACTTCAGTTTTATTTAGGACTGCACTTAAAAAACAAGATAGGAGGTCAACAGAAACATAGGAGATGCAGGCCTCTCCTACTGTTTGTATTCATTTGAGATGGGACTGTACAGAGTTTTTCATCTTTAATACTAATGTTAAATCTGTTAATCCATTTCTAAATTCAGTTTATGAGTAATCAATACAGCACCTTTGGTACTGAATGTACCTAAGTTCCCCTCGTCTATACTTTAAGCGAGAGCAACAAGCCTGAGTGTATTTTTTCCTATATGCTGTCCAAGCATTTGTAATCCCAACACAGGGGCTTGGAAAGTCAGCCTCCAATGATCCATTAAATATGTTATAGGCGCCCGGATCTGGAGTCCATTTGGCTTGTTGTGCAGTGATGCTGAACGCATGTAAAACCGTGGCCAGTGCAGGATTCTGTCGTTATTCACATCCCATAAGCTCACGGATCCTCTGACTCCCAGTTTCCTGGCACATGGTTCACTGCAGCTTGAAATGGCCTTGCCGCATATGATGAGTTCATTTCCAAAACATAGCATATCCATTTTGGGAAAGAAAAAAAAATAAATCATTACCTGCAAGTTACTTATTTGGCATCTCTAAAAATCCAAAATGCTTTCATTAAAGAAGGATTTGAGTTCTCTGCTATCCTTTTAAAGTACCATCATTTGCATCACATTTGTGATATGGATTATATTGTACCATTTATCATTTTTCGAATGGAGCTCCTCATACGCGTCGCCCTGCCTCGAGCTGACAAACTCATGATAGGTGCTATCAAAGCTTGAAAGACCGGCTTTGAGCAGTGGAGTTAACCTGCAGTGAGGCTCATAACTCTGTGCGGTTTGTGAACCGGTGGAAACTGCCCAAAGCAAATACCTGAATGTGCCTGAAGCCAGGGGCAACCAGACGGCAGCGGAGTGCAGTTCAGCAAGGTGTTATTTGTTACAGTGTCTTATCCGCTTTCTCTGAACAACGCTGTTAGCCCTCTCGCCAGTTTGTTGCCGCGTTCATCCATCACAGGGCAGGTAGTGTGATAAAAAGGCTCAGCCCTAACCCACAGCAAGGGGCCAGCCGCAACGCCTCAGTTGACCTGTCAAGCTGCAAGAATTATTGTACACGGTGGTGTTAAAGGTCAAAGAGACCAGCGAACTCAGAGGGTGTCAGTCCTCAAACACACACGCACATACACAAACACAGCTCAGTAGCCCATAGTTAAGAAATCAACTGTGATGTACCCACCCCAGTGATTAAATGGAACAGTGGAAAATTCCACGTTCACACTAAATTTAGCCAAATAAGAAACATTTCCTTTTTTCCGCTGTATTAGTTGCTGCTCAGATAAGGGTTTCTACGTTACATGTGCATTTCCATCACATAAGATTCACAAAGACGTGCTAATTATCGATATGCTGCATGCACGCCGATGTCTGCAGCATCTATTTAAGGTAGTTATCACATTTTTACAGGTATTTATGAGCAGCAAATAGCACAAAGGAAAACGGCACAGATAATTTTGCAGCAAATAGAATGGAAAAGAAATAGCTTCAGCTGGTTTAATTTGATCAGACCATGAAATATTCAACCACTCCAGCCACTGGCTTCATCTGTGGGCTGTGTGTAGAATGCAGTCACTTTACAGATAGATGCTCCATACATATGCATGAGGTGGATGTGGATGTAGTTCTACAACACAAGGTCAAACACTTTGGAGTTGGAGCATAACTCTCCATAAATTCTATTCCTTATTGGCTGCCAGCCATATCTACCCAGTCCTTCTTCCAAAGTGTGCAGCGCAGAATATCTATATGGTGATCTTCTTGCAGGAAAATGTTTTGGAGCGGCGCAGAAAACTGTCTCTTTCTATCTCCTGTTTTTCATTAGGGTTTGTTTCTGGAACATCATATCATGCCAGCAGATCTGATCAGGAACAACAGCAGATCAGAGCGACGTAGTGCAGGGCACAGCTGACCAGACAGCACAGAGGTGGAAGTTAGGAGGGCGGTTTGCTCGCAATAACATGTTAAAAAATGATCTGTCACGACGAATTGTCTTTGCCTGGCACTTGGTAACTTTGTTAGGAAAAGCGCCATAGCGGTGCCGCGGTATTGTGGTTGTTGCATTCGACCACAGATTTTGAAAGGGGAGATATCACAAATTCAGTTAGGAGCAGATCTTCCTGAGGTCTAATATGACAGAAAAAAAAATCCCTTTGGGCCGTCCACCTACTCCGTGAAGCCGAGAGCGTTCTGTTGCACATGTGGTTTTCAGTGTTCTGCTTTTGAACACTGACAGTTAACAGGGAGAAAGTGGGAGGTAAGCGCTCAGGGACAAACAAAGCAAAGTAAAGCCTGCTTTTCAGTGCGAGCAGAAGGCAAACACTCAAAGGGGAAGGGTGTGGGAGGGTGAAACACAGTTCACATTGCGCGGATGGGCTCAGGATATTTATAAAGCCCACCAGGCATCACGTCAGGAGGCTCCGCTGAAAAATGTTGTTCCCAGATGGACTGTCTCAGCCAGATTTATTTATTACCGAGCTGCTTCCTCATAGGTTACGCAACAATGTCACAGCATGAGTGAACTCTGTGGCTTGGTGTCTATTGCCAGCAGCCTGCCTTGCTCAAGGTGAATCAGATGTGGGTCAGAGGGAGGGCACCATCCTCTCAGCGCCCTCATCTGAGGCAAGGAGCGGATCCAAAAAGGTTATGCACCCTCTTAAACATACCATTGCACTCACCATGACAAAGTGAGACATCAGATGTGCAGGTCCCAGACTCTTTCGGGTATTACTAAACTACAAAAACAAAGATAAGACTGACAGGAATAAAAATAGACGAAATATCAAGTCATATTTTCTTGGCTTATGTAAAAAGGCTGATAGTTGAGACGCTCTTTTACAGCTCTCTTGGCACAGAGAAGCTCTCGATCTATCACAAGGCAATATTACATAAACAAAGGCCTCCTAAGCCCAGAGCCTGCATACAAGTCACATGACCAGTGTTGGCGGCCTGTGAACTACACCTGAACTTAGCTAAATGGAAACAGACCAAACACACACAGTGTGCGTCAGGATGAAAGCATCCCTCTGGAGAGCTGTTACAGAGTGTTTTGGGGAGAGGATGTGGGTTATCAAGCGGTGCAGGAGGGCTGAATAGCACTTTTCTAAACGAGTGAGTCAGCATGTGGCTTAGTTAGATGTCTGAGCAAAAATCACACTCAAAAACCCCACATCACTGGAGTACAATTCTCACCTCGTTCTTAGCTTTAATAAAGTAGAAGCTGCACTTTTGCCACCGAACCTCCCAGAGAGATATAGGTCCCTCATTAACGTTCATACCTAGTTTCCTTACTTCAGCTCCAGTGTCTGCACAGCTGTTGCAGCTCTCATATCTGCATCCAGGTCTGAGATGAAACAGAGGTTAGAGAAAAAGAAGGGAGCACTTCTGCCAAATGCATGAGTGAACATCAAACATAGCACAGAATTTCTATTTAATTTCAATACCCTTGAATAGTTCAGTGAACATGAAATCTCTCCCAAAGTTTGACACACGATTCTAATCTGTGATGCCAATAAAACTAAACTTGGAGCTGCTTCACTGGCGATACACTGGGCAATGACTACACACTCAGTATGGTTAAATTTTTATTCCAAGCTGAGCCTTATTTCATTACAGGGCTCTAAACAGTTCTGAGTGAGTCAGCGTGTCCTGTCGGTGCCCTCAAGGGTGCTTTTCAATTCATTTGTCAAGGCTTTGGTCAAGGCTATGTCTCTTAATAACCTGTGTCAATGACAGAAACTACCTTCTCTGGTGATAACATCACAGGTTAGAGTGCTGGCTGTGTTAGAGAGCTTTTCATGTGCATGAAATCTAGAATAAGGAAATAAGTAATTATATTACTAATGCATAAATTCTGTTTTATGGTGCATTTTTCCTTTAAAGCTGGCTTAAAATACTTCCATGGAAGTTGTAAGAAATATTTGGTTCACTCAGTCCTTGTTAAGGCAGTAAATGACATTTTAATGAATGCTGATGCAGGCGAGTGCTCAATTCTAGTGTTGCTTGATCTCTATGCAGTATTTGATACCATCGATCATAATGTCCTTATTGACAAGAGAAATTGGTTTGTCAGGATCTGCCCTTTTGACAGGTTTTCTTCCTATGTGACGAACAGGAAATTTCTTACGTCCATGAATGGGTGTGCCTCTTCACAGTCCTCAATTATTTGTGGTGTTCCTCTGGGCTCAATTCTTGGACCAGTTCTTTTCTCCTCATATTTGCTCTCTGGGTCTAATAATTATAAGGCATGGGATCTCTTTCTCCCTAGTTATCGGCCCTAAGCATGTGTCAAATCAAATTCGAAGAAGTACAACAGCTCCAGTCAATTGCACAGAAGACTAAGAGACAAGACCATATCTCCCTTATTCTGGTGTTTTTTCATTAGTTTTAGAATTAATTTTAAGATTTAATCAATTACTTCTAAGGCTCTGCAAAGCCTGGCTCCAACTTATCTCACTAAACTTTCAGCCCCTTATGAGCCTGCGCGGAGCCTGTGGTCCTTAGGGAGGAACCTCCTGACTGTTCCTGTGTCCAGGTTAAAAACTAAAGGTGACTGAGTGTTGGCTATCAGGACATCGTGGCTCTGTAATGATCCACCTGACAAACTCAGGCTGGCAGAGTCAGTGTCACCTTTTAAATCCCTTCATAAGACACACTTTTATCATGAAGCCTTTAATAACCTTTAACTTTTATTTATTTTATGTTTTATTTGTTATTATTTTCACGTTATTTTATTCTGTTAAGCCCGATTTGTCTTTGTTTATTATTAGTAGTAGCAGTAGTAGCATTAGTATTAGTGTTAGTATTATACATCTAAAAACTCTTCCACTTTTGAAAACACCCACACTAAAATCAGGTGACAGAGCAGAGAGGGTGAGGGTGGCCCAAACAGAGCAGCCATGCATATCCTCCCACACATAACACACTGCTGAACCTAAAAATGGCGTCAGCCACTTGTCCAGTCATGCACATGCAAGGTTGGAGATGGCACCTGCGTGTGTGTATGTGTGTTTGTGTGTGCATGCACATGAGTGTGAGAGAGCTATGCACGCTCCAGGGAGCTTGAGGAAGAGAAAAATGTGAGATAGGGAGGGAGAGAGAGCAATAGACAGTTGTGTGTTTGAGTTTGTGCCCTTAACACAGAAGCCAAGAAGAGTAATTGCCTGCTCAACACCTTGGAGGTGAAAGGTTGGGTGGGGAAGGCAGGAGGGAGAGGGGGGCGTTGCACAGTCTGCAGTAATTAGCCTGCAAAAGGACAAATAAGTGTCCCACCAGATAGCTATAAGCATGTCAGATTTGAGCCCCTGAAGACCTTACAAGATATTATCATGTCCTCCTGAAGATCCTAGATTATATGATAGATCTAATGAGGACGGGAATGCAATAGGGAGAGCAAAGCTACGCATGGTTCAGGCTGTTGTATCTGGCATTTCAGAGCACTTGTTTTATGTAAGTAGTTATCTAACTCATATAGACAGGCGACTCTATTCGGCTACAAGTGGTAAAGCAGTTCAAATAGTTTCAGTGCTCTCTTAGCTCATACCATAAAGGAAAACTAATCTAGATGGGGGCATCTGGGGGAATTACACACAATAATGTGTAGTGTAATGTGCAATACAGCAGCCCTCATGAGATATGTGCGGCTATGGTCCATTATAAAGCATTTAATCAAAATGATGAAAACTATACAATGATCTGGTTTCAGTTTTCACTAAGAGCCGAGCACAATTTTGCACGATTTCTCGATTACGCACTTCTACTGTATGGCAAATGGACGGGCTGAAATTTAACTCTCTGGTTCAATTAGACTGGGTCTCATATAACTCCAGAACAACCCGCCCCTCTCCTGCCACTGCTCTGCTGCCGGGCTTGGATGAGCCAGACTGGTCTGAGGTTGAACTGAGCCGAGGAATTCCAACATCTGGCTTGTATCTGCAGCTTACGGTCATTTGGATGCAGTTGATGGTTTCCAGTAGATCCACAAAGGCTGAATTGTTCTGGGTTTTGGGCCTTGTCTGCCTCGGACTCTGAGGGCGCGGTGCTCTGGCGCCAAACTGCCACAGCTGGGCCTGTCTGTCAAAGCCTCATGTGACACACAAGACTGAGTTATCCCCAGCCTGAGAATTGGGAGACAGATGGGGGTGGTCACCACATGACTGGAGGGCTCCTCTGAAATGTGAGAACTTATATTAACTTAATCACCATATTAATTATATAAAAAGAGGGTTGGACGGGAAATTCCTCCTTTCACAGCTTTTTTTAATTTTTTTTTTTTTTTTTTTTTACTGTATTAGGTTGAGCTCATGCATCTGAAATTGCTATGCACGACTCTTTCAGGGACCTGAAATGACAAACACTTGCCTCAGTCAGCTAAACCACACTCTGGTGCCTCTCCTCCCCCACCAAGGTCCCACACTACACTGCAAGTTTGACAATTGGGTTCAACACCAGGTCAAGCTCTGGGTTTGACAATGGGCCAACCAGTCTTCAATGGGAGTAAAGCAGACAGCTTTCCCACAAAGAGCTCAGTCACACAGAGGGGATTCTGGCTTAGTGGCCTCTCCTATTTAAACCATACTGACTGGAATTAAAGAAAATCTTTCTCACAGTGTTACAACTCTTCTGCTGTTATTGCCGGCCATGGACACTATCAGTTACCGTCTCTGCGCTTCACTGAGTCCGTTCACTCCAAGATGCGAGCCCTTTCTCTTCCCTCATGCGCGTTCGCTTTGCATCTGTCTCCCCTAGATAAACTTTGCAGGCATTGATATGAAAACAATACCATGCATGTATACATAGAGTGTGAGACTCTTGCTGTTTGCTCATCTGTGCAAATTCCCATAAACGCTAACAAGACTGATTGTGTTTTAAACATCCTGTATGTTTCGCGAGTGCATCTGTGTTTGTCCGCCGTGTTTGATCTCCTGTTTGTGCGTGTGTAACGCTACACGTGTGCGAGCTTCTCCGCGTTGCTGTGTGTATATGCTGGTGTACGGTTGGCGAGCGCTGACTGAGGGACATGGATCTTGCACATTGAGTGTGTGAACTCTGGCTGAACCCCTGGGTGTACTGTTTCAGGCACGCTCTGACAACCTC
>OMLF01010281.1:0-18675 GCA_900302615.1 Holocentrus rufus
TACAGGTAAGTACATCCAATGCATAAGTCAATAAATAAATTAATTAATAAATATGAAGTAACTCCCCAACCCATCAAACTTCCTAAGGCTCGAATATCATGTCAACTGTCAATAATGTCAACACAGAGCAGAACTACACAAAATCAATTGATGAGAATGATGCATGAGAAGTGATTTATTGAAATATTTATGCTGAGAAATATGTGTAACATAAAGGGAAATAACCAGAAAGGTAAGGAAAATAAATAAATGAATGAATAAAATATGCTTAAATTACTGTTAAATTAAAGACCCCCTCCCAACAATTTATTTATTTATTTATTTAGTTCTGTTTCTTTTTATATTTATTCTATTCATTAAGAGCCATTTTTCTGTACTGAAGTGGTATTTTCACTTACAGTACGTAAGGCCTAGGAATAATCTTTTTTTTTCTTTATATATGTCTATGTTAATCTTATTTGGAGTATTGAGTACCATTGTGACTGTTCAACATTTATGAAAATCAATAAAATATTTGAATAATAATAAATTAAAGATGCACTGTCACTTTTATGATGCTTTAGCACCATCTAATGGCTACCAGTATTATAAAACAAGGCAAACAGTATGTTTTATGATACATATAAGGTACGATAAGTTTTAATGCTCCGCTGTTAGCTGCAACAAGTACGATGAGAGCGAAGGAGAAAGCTGACATGCAAGCAGTGTTGCCAAATTTTAGTTTTGGCAGGTATGTGAGCTTGGCTAACACCAGAGCCTACAGTCTAACAAAGCTAGCCCTGTCCCATGCAGTCAGCACTCGCTTATGTACGTGTGTGTGGGATTTTACCACAAACAAAACAAAAAGGCTATAGCAGCTTGCCTATTTAGCCTCTGTCTCAGCTCAGTAGTAAAATTTGCACCACATTTTCCATTGCTTCCTGTCACAAGATGAAGTTACCTGACATCGCTCCAGCGCCCTCTTCCTGTTTCGTGCTACAAAGCAATTTGTAAGATTTCCCACCCAATCCAACCCGGTGGCAAACAAGGTAAACTGCAGTGTAGAGGCTGCCAGTCCTCAAAGTGACTGGCTTGTTTCTGGTTTCTAATTACAGTAATAGTTTATTGATGTTAAAATGCTGCACACAGCACCTTGGTCAGCAGCAAATGGCACTCCTTTCGCCCACTTTGTCAAACTCTAATTTCACTGCACTTCTACGTATATGACCTTTTTAGTTCCATCTATTTAATTAATTTGTTTACCACCATTTTCAAGGTCCAAGGTTCAGACTGAAAGGGCAGGAGGGCTGGCTCACACTTGGCTGCTCTCTTCAACGCTTGCAGAGCCTAAATGCTACCAGGCTCAGTTGAGTTGTGTTGCGCAAGTTATGAAGCATGCATTTGGACCTAATTCATATTCACCCAGCAACTTGCCGCGCTTTGTCTGCCCACCCCTCCTTTCTTTTTCTTTTTTTTTTTCTTCCGCTGCTTCATAGCCTGCTTGCCAGCTAGTGCACCGGATGCACTCGCTGCCTCGCAATTCAAAAACCTCCAGTCGTTGGCTTATTATGATGAAGTATGGAAGCTGTGCAGACTAATAGTGATGCATGCTTTTGAAAAGTGGCCTGAAATACCACTGTTCTCGATTAAAAAAAAACAACAACACAAAACACGAAACAACACCCCACAAACACACCGGGAACACAAAGTCTATTCTCTCAGAACAGTCCCTTCAACTGGTCCAATAGGATCCCCACCAGATCGCTCTGCCAGCCAATCAATGTGTCTGCAATTAGTGTCGCTCTAATTGGAAACCATTGTTCTGAGCACCGGCTGAGGCAGTTCATTCATCAATATGAAATTAACCAGCAGCCACTTAGCATGGGATTACTATCATGAGTTCATTTGTATTGGAATCAATTCATTTGCGTCGTTCACTGCAATCATGCCTTGAGGGCGCACATGGGACTCCCTGAGTGTGTGTGAGAGGAGTCCATAAGGCTTGTCATATTTCACACATCGAGCAAGTCAGAGAAAGACAAAGAGAGAAAGAGAGAGAGAGAAAGAGAAAGAGAGAGAGAGAGAGAGAGAGCGCAAACTGTGAAATTACTACCGATTTCTTCCCGAGGAAAAGTCACTTATCGCAAATCAAACAGAGTAAATGAAAGGAGAAGTGCAAATCAAATAGCCTCTCTTAACCACCTTGGCAATATCCAACAGCTAATAAAACATCCTGATCTGAGGCCCCCAATTTCACATCCTCCCGTCTTCGGCTCTGACACAGGCGGAGACACTTCAAATTGCAAGGAGAGATGTCATCATCAAAAATGTATCGTTATAAATGATGAGAGATCTGTTTTTCGCAGGTCCGTTTGTATTTTTATCGTTGACATTCACACATATTCAGGCACATGGGTAAAGCGACTTGGATGTACACACGCGTTCTTACATAAACATGCACTCTCTCTCTTTTCTCCCGGGGGAGACTGTAATGCAAATGTGTTCAGAGGTGACTCCACGGCCATTTCCATTCTAAATGCCAACTTCAGGGTGGAAGTTACTAAAATTATAAAGCAGCTCTTGATATTACATAATGAACCGCAGTTGCATGCAAAAGGGTGGAAGGGACGAAATGCTTTCAGATAACAAAAATGTAGATTTCACAGACTGTACTCGCAATATGCAGACCATGCTCGTTATATATTTCATACAGTAGCATAACCTTGATTTTTATGATTGTGGCTTTGTGAAATGTTACAGGCATTACTGAGTTGAGGCACTTCATTTGTGCCAGTATTGTTTATGAAAGGCAGGAGGGAGGAAGTGGAGAGAAGGACCTTGAGGGAAAAAGTGTGTTCTCTCATTTGAAGGCCGAGGTGGCTTAGAGGGACTTGCCATAGACAACAAACTCATATTGATTTATTTCAGTTCCCAGCTCATGCCAGGCTTTTCTACTGTGAGTGAATCTGTCACCTAATCCTTTTGTTGCGGAGGAATCTTCATATTATTAATGTCCGCAATATGTAATCTGCATTTCAGAGTTTGTAAAATTTAAACTGTGGCTGAAACTCGGTGTGAGGGCACTCAAAGGCCTGCAGGTCTAACAGGCTAAATTTGATTTCTATGAGACGGAGCGGAGAGCGGTAAATGGCCCTCGGACATGAGGCTTAGGGCGGATTGACAAATTGAGTTGCTAACTGCCCGCTTTGAGCAGTGGTGTGTTTTTGTGATTGACAGTCCACTAGTGCCTGAGTCACCCTGAAAAACAGCGGCTTTGGCACAAAGCGCCGACAGGCTCCTGTGAAGGGAGACAGGTGACGTGCCGAGGGGGGCGGCGGAACTTTAAGGTTCCTAAAAGCCATTTGCTTTTGCTGTGTCTCGCAATCGACACAAAAGACATCGGAAGATAGACGCATGCGACAAACGCTCACTCAAGAGCACAGAGGGATAAAACTCTGATTAATTCATGGTTGGGGACACTTTTTCTATACTACTGCACCTCATCTAGACTGTAAACATAACGTATCATATGTTTCTGAGTGCAACACTTAGCAAGGGTCAGGGTCACGAGATGGATTTTTAATCTGAGGCTGAGACCGCTCCCTGACTTGAATCTGACACCAGCATCACCTTTGTCGTATCCAACTTTCCTCGCCTCCCAACTTCCTCCTAAGCTCCCAACTCCCTGCTTCTGCCTGGCTTGATAAATTGTGGATATGTAAATAATAGCACGCTGATTGAAACATCATTCACTGATAATAGACTTAACACTTTGAATGATAATTAGAATTTCCAAATAAGCGCAGACTCTTATGATAATACTCTGTTAATGTGTTTACATTCATTTTCCTTTTGTTGTTGTTATTGCAGTTCTTTGCCTTCTTGTGTCTGTCTCTCTGGATTCAAAGCCTCTCATTGCTCACGCTGACGCCCTTCCATAATCATAGCCGCCGATTCTAATTACTATGGAGCCTTGCGCAAATTTGTTTGCAGCTAAATAACGCTTTTCATCCACAAAATTACCAAAACTCCTCACAGCGTTATTAGTGCTTTAACACCCCTCCCCAGGCAGCCCCCCATTCCCGTGCTCGCTTTGTTTTTCTCCTCCCCTGGCACATTCACGCGCTCCTCTATCCATATCAGCTATGGTGCACGGTTGGTGATTTTTCCAATCTTCGTTAAAAGCACAGTCGTTAAGCATGTGCATTTCAAACGTCCAAATATGAGAGAGAAAAAAAAACAAAAAAAAACATTTCCTTCCCATTATGTCGGGGTAGGGGGTGGTGGTGTGATGTGACATAGCATGGATTTTTCTGAAGTTATTAAAGGCTGAATTTCTCTGTGATACCCAACGAAATGAGCAGCGGGATCTTGACATGGATCAAACCTATACACCACAGGAGGACATGATTCTAACAGTTTATATGTATGTTTGCACAACCATACACGCACAGAAATGGTACAGCATCAGGTAAAAGTGTAGTTTTATATGTGTGTCTGATATATATTTAATAAGAAACTCAGGATAAACCATACCATTTCTCCTACTCTGGTATGAACATGCTGCTGACTAAAAATAACGACCAGCTGTATGAGACGGTCAATATTGTTACATAATGTCATACAAAAGAGTGGCTATCAAATTACTGAATGAATTTAAAGGGACAGTTCGCCCCAAAATAACAAAAAATCTATTTTTCCATTTAACCTTAGTTCAGTTTACCCATCCAGACAGTTCCTGTGTGATCTGGTGAGGTTTCCAGTCTCCCGTCTCCTGGCATCCAAGTACAATGGGGCTGGATGGACATTGTTTTGTGGAGCTCAAACCTTCAAAAATTTACATGTGGAAAAAACTCAACAGCAACAGCTCTTCCCAAAAACAATGACACGGATACCTGACAAAATCCACAGGCTCCGGAGTTGAAGAGTTTCACTGAGGAACACTGACAAACTATCTATCCACCCCCAAGGAGTACAAATTTGAAGCAAATGGATACGGTTTACTGGTGTTTTTCAGCAGGAAATAGTATCCAACAAAACTCTGGAAATAAAGCCCCATTTTATTGCGCTGCCAGGAGACTGGAAACCTCACCAAATCACACCGAAACTATCTGGATGGATAGACTGCACTGAGGGTAAGTGGATATTTTTCCCCATTCTGAGTGAACTGTTTCTTTACTATCTTGAGCTGTGTTGTACCAAATTAAAAATTGCTTGCTTCCTGAAACTTTAAATCGAACTGTGCTCGACGCCTTACAGTCTTGTTGCTCAAATCCCTCCACACATAATGGCACCCACGCCTTGTCAACAGTGCACAAAATCTCAGCTCATCGTGTTACTCTACACAGTCAGCACTCTCCTGACTACGTTCCCAGTAGTCAGTCCAGCTGTCCAGGTCTGCCAGGGTTGGCTCGGCTCCAAGGCGCCTGTCACATGGCCGAACAGGAGAGACACGGACTCACAGCCTGTAAAACACTGCTGATGGCTAAAACACTCACACCATCCATCATTCAGGCCCAATGACTGTACTTATCCCAAAGAGGCTTCACGCACGCGGAGACGAGCGAGTACACACACGCGGGAGCACACACACAGACGTGCCTTTGGGCCATCATTTAGTGGAAGGTATCGATTAACCCAGTGTAATTAACACACACTCCTACAGGGAATATATCGGTGCTGATGGATCACTTATGGTGGTGGCGGTAAGTGTGTGTGTGCACGTGTGTGAGAGTCGTTATTGGTTACCAGGTCATTACAGTTGAAGGAGTGATAGGCCGCGGGGTGAGCTGAGCTGAAAACGCCCTGGTCGACAATATAAAACTGCTGCATTAGGATTAACTCGTACAGCATGAGGTGTCCGCTGGGGAAAGGTAAAGAAAACTCAACCACGCAGACCCAAAGGGCATCAACATGAAAAAATAAAACAAAATAATCAATTGAAATCAATCCAACAGCTATCCAGTTTAACTGTATGGCATACAGTTGAACTGTAATCAAGACACACAAACTCCTACACCAAGCAGCACTGTCAGGATTCAGTAATTGGGCCACTTTTTTAATTCAAGGGTGGAAAAACCATGGGCCTGATAAAAGTGTTTCCCCAAATTCCTTTTTCCAAGTAGTGCTAATAGGTTCAATCCAATATTATGTGGTGTGGTTTGAGGCAATCCTTTTTTCTTTTTTTTTTTCTAAGCAGAGCAGCTGGCACACAGGCAGTTTTAGTGACATAGTCTTGTAAATCTGTCCAAATGTTCCAACTAGGCCAAAAATCATCACTGAAGCTGATGAAAATATCTCCGATACAGCACTCTTGCTTAATGTCATCCTAACCATCAGTAAAGATAAGTACAGTGGTAATTTAAGGAAACTGGTTTGGGATTTAAGGGATGCGTGACAGACATAATAAGGCATTCACATTATCCTTAATTTCTTAATGAATCTGTTGGAACTTGTGAAAAAAAGACTTTTCTCTTTTCTGGCATATCGACAATTTCTTTCTGATGGGCTGCAAATATTGAGGGGCCATTCTAAATCCTGGGTGGTCAATATGGCCTCCTACACTAAATTTACTCCATCATTTTTTAAAGAGTCTAAGTGCCCAAAAAGCACTATTATGTTTCCAACATAAGGCACTTCACACCAAGTCTTTCTGGTGCACTTCATGTCAAACTGTGAACTACTTTCTATTGGTTTGGCTAGGTGAGAATAACGCCCTTGAAACGACAGGAGAGAGGCTTCAAGTAATCACACTGAGACGCCTGAAAATGTCATCTGACCCACCTACAAGGAACTTCCCCAAAACAGTTTTATGGGTATAAGAATATGCATGCTGATATCTTTTATAATGATAATAATAATAATCTTTATTTATAGAGTATTTTTCACAATCCACATTATTAAGTGCTTCACAAAGTCAACTAAAACAGACAAGTCATAAAATCAGTCGGTTTTAAAAGAAAACAGCTAGGTTTTAGCTAGGTTACTCATGGTTGCAAAGTGTAGCACAAAAAAATGAAGCAAGGGCAAACTGCTCACGAGGCTGATGCTCATATTCAGCTGTTTCTTAAAGCTGCTATAAGTGCTATTTTTTTGTTGTTGTTAAAATAAGTATTGATAGCGCTACATTCTTCACTGATATAGAGTGTTTGGTCCATAACATGGGTCTGCAAGTGCCTCCGCTCTGCAGTAAACAGAAAGTAAAATTTTCTGGTATCCTTCTCACTTTATCCGATCAGGAGAGAGAACTCCACAACGAGGCAGACCTCTGTGTATGTTCACCATCAGGGGCACGTTCAATCTGCAAATGGTGTGCAATGTTGTGCTACGGTTTCCGGGTTGAACAACATGTTTCCTCGAAACAGTGTTCAACGGCGTTCAACGGCGTTGAGGTACGTTTTCTCCAAAATGCAGACAAGTCCATTATGGTTAGTTAACATTACAGGGAGTATATGTGTTTTTACTCCACCTCTGCTAGCAAAATCAAACTAAAAGCAAATTAAACAAGCTTGTGAGTTAGTTAGTTATATAGTTTCAAATGAACTCAAAGAACCATATATAACCAATATAAAAAAACTATTAAAAAAAAACTCCTCTCCTGTACATGCTGGAGAACAAAGAAAAGGAACTGTATGTGTGATGGCACTCATAAAAATAGACATAATGAATCAACACCTTAACATGCCATCTAGGTGACAGAATAGCAGGTGAAGAAGAAACCTGTGTGTCTCACTGTGCTGTACTGCCCTCCTGTTTTGCCTGCAGTGTTTTATTCAGCTTGTCACTTCAGCCCTCCTCGCTCTCAGCCCTGACAGTGAAGAGCAGCGAAGAAACTAAATCTTGAGCAGACAATTTCATTACACGCAATCCAACTTTATTTTATCGCACATGCAAGAATCCAATTACCTGCCTAATTTAATCAGCCAAGCTTTTATTACACAATTCATATATTTTTTGGCGCAGGTTTTTAACCTCGCTGTCTAACCATTTGCCTCTGACAGATGGGGACCTGAACTGAAAAGAAAGGGGAGGAGGCTCTTATTTTTGGTGGTGAGTGATAAAGGTCAAGTAGAAAATTGAGGTTAGGATAATATATGCCATCAATTTGCACTTCATTTTCACTTACCCCGGCCGTTGTCTATCTTCCTCGACAGTTTTAGGTGCCATTCTATTGATGGAATATATTTTTGACAGACAGCAGGGTTGACATCACTGGGATCTTTGTCCAAGGTCCAAAAGAATAATGGCTGGGTTTGGGATTTGAATTTATTCACTAATTTATCTATTTGTCAGATTTTGTTGAACAACCAAAGGAGCTGCTTTGAATAACAATAGCACACATGTATGGTAAAGACCTTGGAAGGTTAGGGAAAGGAAGGGTCCGGGCACGATGACTGTAAAATAGGTTTTATCTGAAAATATGTCAAGGTGTTATCTGAAAAATATAAGCTGGCTAAAGTTTATCCAAGAGGTCTTGTTGCAGCGCAGGAATGGCATCTAGTTTCTGTCAAGCCCAGCTCTGACCACAGGGTGACCTTGTGCTTTCACCATTTTAATTCTGATTCAGATATAAATAAACCATAAAGCCTCTGACTCGTTTGGACAAGGTTTTTCTCTTGTACAGATGCATGAGGTCAGTATGATTTTCCACAAGCTCTGATGAAAACAGAGCATACAACATGTTTGCTGTTCTTTTTTATTGCATCTATTTCTTCTCTATTTTACAGGATAGAAATGAAATTTAAAAGCGCCTGACTGAACATAAAACGTTGCAAATGAATATATCAAGCCAGTATTGACCACCTTGACCACAGCTAAACAAAAAACAGTTTGCAAAAGCTTTCCTTTGCGCATTTTGTGCATCCATTGAATCAGTCTTCATTTTAAGGGCCAATATGATGCGGTTTCCCTACAGCTGAATAGGCGTGGGTGGTCACTCAGCTTTAAAGAAGACAACCTTCAAATAATTTATCTAATCTGTGTTGCAGTAGAGAAGTTTGCTTACCAGTGATGGTCTAAATGCTGCTTTAGTTGCACTTTTTGGTATAAAGAAAAAAAAAGGATAAATGGTTCAGAATATTGTCTGTATCTGCCTTTAAAAACCATATTGGTTGAGCCCTAAAATAAGGCAATTTCTTTCATTTGTCATGGCCAGTGTTGGAGATGGACACAATGAATCGACAGACGGTATGCAGGTATCACTTCAATGTAGGTAGAACAGAGAAAGAAAAACATGTCAAAAGACTGATGTCCTTTCATCAGGGAAGCACCATCTAGAGAGAGAGAACACGTGACTCCGTCCCAAACAAATACACACAAATGAAGGACTAAGAGTGGGGAGAAACAGTAGAGTTTATTGGCTTCAAACAGACTGTTCTCTTATGCGATTGGTTGTTTTGTTCCAAAACCGGTTGGTTTGTAATCAATAAATTTCTGTGGTTGGAATCCCCTCGTTTTTCAAGTGTTCCTGACGATGCCACACACCTTGCGTTTTTGAAGTGGTGCCAAACCATCTGTTGAGAATCAGCAGAGAGAAAGGAGCAGGAGGAGAGGAGCCAGGGATGTACTTTTCATTCTCCAGAATAACTGCTGGGAGGGGTCTTTGGCGGGGTGGTTTCATTTCGACTCATCTTTGGTATCCACCATGAAAAATCTTAAATCATAGACGCAAAATAATCTCAGGGTTTAATCTCACAAACCTCCCAGATTAATTTTACACACAGAGACACAGAAAAAAAAGCCCAAAGCCCAGTGTGTGGCCTCAGCTCAAACTAGGTGGTAGAAAACTCCAGATGATTTACTGGGAATGTATGCAGCTCTTGTCTGCGAGGTGACAATGGGCTCCTCAACACACAACCCAAAGCTGCTTTTGTTGATTGCTGCCTTTCCTTGGAGCATTCACAAGGCTAAATGAGCTATAGGATGAGTGTGGCTGGCAGCGTGCCCCACTGGTACAGCTCCATCCTTTAACACTCTGATTGATCACATTACAGTTAATTAAATATCGGCAAATTGCTCCCATCCAAGGTTGGGCCATTAAAGTTTACACTCCAGCCACATCTATCACTTTCCGTGTCTCTTTTATCACCGGCGCTCGTCGCCTTCTCCCATGTGTCAAGTGGATGATGATAAACGCCCGAACCGCTCATTTTCTCTCTCTCAGTTGTACGTTTTTTTTTTTTTTTTCCACCTCCCTCTTCTTTCTTAGCTTCGCGCGCTTCCCACCGGCTTTTCATTTGAATGAACAGTGACAGCTCCAATGAGGGAGTGCGCGGCGGAGACTCTTTTCCATATTCCTCGGTCTGTTGTGTAAGCGTCAGTATCTCAAAAGGGATCAGGCAAGGGGAAAATGACAGGGATGAGCTGGGAGCATGAAGATGACACTATCGGGCAACGGGATAAGCAAAACACGATTGTTCACCTGTCAGCTGCTCTGCCACTCTAATAAACCACAGTAATGTTGATGGGCAGGGTTATGTTGCGCGTCTGACACACATGTGATATTAAGATGGCTCACAAGACTCTCATCCCCACTGGCGATGATGCAAAAGCAGGTTCCCCCTGTTCTGTGCTGGGAGTTGGTCCGTTCCAGTAATCCCTTAGGTCTTACATAAGGACAGTGGCAGAGACTGAGTTCACAGATAGGCATGGACACAAATTGTTGTCCACTTGGGTATGGGCTGCAGAGTGATTCATTACTAATGCATTCAGTTTACAGCCCTGAGGGGAAGCAAAGACAGCGTATCACCTCCGATAAGCCACAAGGCGCTCCTTGAAAATGAGCCATCCTTTTTATTTGGGGAGGGCTGAGAGCAAGAGGAGAGAGGAGGAGGTCTCTGAGTTGTAAAGCTTCAGACTGTGATTAAATGCAGCAGATAAAATCCTCAGACACTTGATGATTGCTTATCAAGAGTCGGCCACCCCTATAAATGAGTCTGCTGAGGCGACAGAGGCCCCGCTCTGATGGCAGACCCTCCGCTGTTTTTTTTTTCACCGTGCTTTTTAAGAAGCGAGGCATGGAGACCTCAAGCCGAGTCCCGCCCACGCGCACACCTCTTTCGGAGCGCGCGCTTTGCGCTTTCATATGTTAATGCGTGTTGTTCTGGCACACGCTCAGACAGCCTTCAATAACACTAAAGAAGCTCTGTGGCGTCGCGGTGCCAAGTAAAGCTTTTTACAGCGGGCACTTTGGGGCCCAAGTGTGCCAGGATATCGCTGAGTGTCATCACTGAGGACTCGACCTGGCTGTGATAACATTAATGGAAGGTGTAGTTTTACAGTGACGGCAGCTTGCCTACATAAAAGGGTCAGAGTGATAACTGGGTTAATGTCAGTGTCTCCATTGACCACCTTGACTAATAAATATGATGGTTTAAATGAAAAATCCGCCCTCGGATGGACACTGTTGGATGTCATAAATGTGTGATATTCAGGGCATTTTTTATTCTGTGATCACAAGTGTGTTTTTAGAGCTTCCTTCCTTTAGTGATTTCTCACATTTTCCCAGAATGACTTTCAACATATACAAGTAAGTGGAGAGAGAGTGATACAAAGGGACAGAGTGTTCTTTATTGAGATGGGGGCATGGTTCATTTTAAGAGTTTAAGAAAAATATACATATACGGTATATACTGATGGAATCTTTTTTCCATCAGACTAGCCGGGCTAGTCTGGTACGCCTAAGGTCATCGAAAAGCTACTTTACTCTGGAGATTCCTCTTAACATTCTGATTGAACATCTGTAGCAAGCTTATATTCACAATATGAAAAAAGAACTTCAGAATCCATCATAAGCAGCGCGCAGCCTGGCGCTTGCTGGACTGACGCGCTCGGGATCTGAACTTGTGTTTCTGGCATTGCAAGCCCAGCATATGCTTTACGGCTAAACAGAGAATGACTTAGTAAAGCGGCTCATAGAGTCTTTATGGCAGCGTTGTCGCACAGTGGCATATGGGCATTAAGGTTTATTGAAATTGGTGGGGCCATCTGACAGACTTACACCAGTTGCTGGTCACAGCTAAAAACTTACACTCAGCTGCTGCTTTATCGGCGCTATGTGCAGCTGCAAGTGCTCCCACTCAACGAGGAGATCTACTTTGCACCTGAGAGGAACTTTTATGCCCTTCGGGGTCAATTTTATGACCACTGAAAGTAGGTTACCTCAAAATCACGCACATTTGCAAATAAAAGTGGTGCATCAACTGCAGGGGGAAAACTGCCCTGCCTACTCTGTGTTTTATAAAAGAAATATGTTGCCAGGTCCCTGTCTGAAGCAGGTCCCACACCCCATTAAATGACAGATTGTCCCTAAGTTTTTCCAGTCGAGAAGACGTAAGACCTGTCGAGGTACAGCACTGCAGTGATACGCCATGCCTGGTTGTTCAAATGACAAAAAAGCCATCAAAGAGGGCATTGTATTTCACACCCTGCCGACAACAGACCTGCAAACGCACCAACTGAGGCTGCACTGCACCGCGGTCTTCTGCAGCAACTGTCAGCGGAGAAATTACTATCTCTTCCTTTCCGATGATGGATTTTTCACCGCATTATTGTTGAACGTCGGTGCAAAACGGTGAGTCAAGACAAGCCTTTTCCCTTTGATTGAGAGGGACTGACAAGCACAACCTGATGTTTACTGCTGATGTTTTAGATGACTGAAAAATGCTCTGAAATCAAACTTCATTGTGGCTGAGCCAGAAATATCTCGCCGTGAAGTCATGTTGTCTATGTTTGGCCAGCTATCCAATGGGAATACGAAAAAGACACCGCCAAACAACACAATGGACCCAGGAACGCAAGGTACATCGCCAGCAGCTGTTTTTTAACAGTTAAAGTTTTTACGGTGGATTTTGCCTCTCTCTGTTCCGAAGTTTTTTTGACAAATTTAGGACTAATTTGATGATGCCATTTGATGACTGTGCTTTTTTTTGAGCGTTACACATCTCTATGAAGTTTTGAAGATTTCAGTTTGAGGATGGAAGACAACAAAATAATAAAAAACAACACGTCAAGAGAAAAATAGGTCAGGTTTATATGTATGGTTGATGAAACGTCAAAACAAGGCATGTCATGAAGAATACCCACAGAGCCGACACTCAAGAAAGAACTGCTGTGTGATTGCTCTCTAGTTGTAGTCAAACTTGTAGCAACCCATGAGTCACTGGGGCCATGAATAACTTATAGCATCTGGGAGGCTCTGCACTGCTGCCACATCTATTTACTACACACGCTACCATTTTGTTGAAAGAGCAACAGCGTGATTATGGGTCTTTCATATTCTATGAGCAATTAGGCATTTTTCTTCCTTCAGGAATCCTCATCCAGTGAGCGGATGGACACTTCGCGGAGAGAAAGATCCAGTTCCCAAGCTTATTAAGACAATAGCTCTTTAGTAATTACACATAACCATCATTATACAATATACGCACGCACTGAATCCAATGCAGAGAGGTCACCCAACTTTTAATGTTGCACTCAGTCAGAGGTTGCAGAGTGAAAGTTGTGTTGAACGGTGATTTAAATGCCTGCGGCTGCACTCTAATGCATGGATGTTAAGCAGAGAAGTGATGGCAGGCCGGGGTGGATGCAAAGAGGAAGAGACAGACAGAAATGCCTTATATGGCCTATATGTACTGCCTGCAGCCATTTGAAGGCCTTGCCTCAATTCCTCAACTGACAAATGCCTTTACTGTACATAAGGTTGAACCATACACATGCCTCAGGCAAAGATGGAAAGAGAGTACGTGGGGATGAAGGGGAATTTTATACTGCACAAAAGAAGTAGTTCACTGAAAAAAAAAATACTCTTTGCTCTTGGTAATGGGGCATTTTACAGCTACCATTCACACCTATGCAAGTCTGTCCATTCATCTTGTAGATGAAATTTCAATTTCAGCTCCCATCCAAAAAAAATGGAAGAACAGTAGAAAAGTGAACGGTTTTGTTTTGAAAATGAAAGTTTGAATGCGGTCTAAGGGAGGAGGAGGTGGAGAAAGTGGAGGGAGGAGACTGAAGGGAAAGGAGAGAGAGGGGAGAGAGGAGAGGAAGCTTTCAGAGAGAAAGAGGGAGAGGGGATCTTTCAGGGTGAGGACGGTAGACGGAGAGGGGAAGAGAGAGAGAGAGTCGACATTGGGATAGAGAGGGACAGAATGTGTAAAATATGGAGGCTCAGAAAGCAGCTCTCTCCCTTTTTTGCTCTGTGCAAACACACACACACACACACACACACCGGTGGCAGAAGACTTCCCCGTGGTCTGTGGGCGCAGATCACCACTATCTCCTCCTGAGTTGTACCTCCATTTTACGCTCCAGCGGGTGACAATAATTTAAGCCTCCAGATATGCAAATGGCCTTAATTGGACTGTCACAAGTTCCCAAGCATCGTCAACTTTACAAAATGACGCAGGCTGGGAGCAGATTGGATTTTGGTGGCCAATCTTGTACACTTAATTTTCCGTAATTTTGTAAGCGCCTCACCCCGCGGTCCTATGACATGCCACTTACAAGACTACCTACACCAGGTTTAGGAGGTAAAAATAAGTCTGCCTCTCGGTCCATTCATTCCTGTTCTCTCTCTCTCTCTCTCGCTTGCTCTCCAATTACTCCCATCTCCTCCAGACCCTTCTGTACTCAAGCGACTCATCTTGTTTGTACCTTTTAAAACCTCTGTGACAATAGTTTGGAGCCAGCAACTTTTTTTTCCTCCCCCCGGAGGCCCTTGTTGTTCCCATTCTGTCAGATAACAATATTTAGTTCTACACTCAGACCTCATAAGCAGCCATGTTTAGAAGTGCATGTTTCCCCCTGCATGGCTCAAATCTAATGGCCTTGTTTTAAGGGATTGGGAGCAAACTTGTATGATTGTGTGTGTGTAAGTGTGTGAGTGTACCTGAGGTCACTAACCTCACAGACAACAGAGTAATCCATGGGTAAATAATATTCCGGGAAACTGTAGTGGTGCTATTTTTCTCCAAGGTAAGACCGGGACTTTGTTGAACCATAAAGCTGTACTGCCAGAGGCATTCTAGCAAAAGGTGCGTGTGTGTTTGTGTGTGGGTGTGTGTGTGTTCCTGATGGGATACAAAGAAAAACCACCCCGTGAAGCCGAATATATTTAATTTTTCAGCCTTTTAGCTAAACAGCCTTGATGAGTAGCCTACAGGATTCCCGTCTGTCATCTCAACTGAGAATCGCTGCAATTATCACTGATTCTCTCTTGTCTTGTTTCATCTTTGTTTATTTAAAGACGTCTCTTTTTCACATCTCTGTCAATCACCCAACATCGTCTCACAGTTCAGCGTATCCGTTCCTTAATGATGCTTCGTTGCAAACCATCCCCACCTCCACCTCCGCGCACCCACAAAGCGATCCATATATAATCATCTTTTAATGGGAAAATACTTTCTTTCCATATGTCACTAATATTGATGAGGGGTTGTTACATCGGATCACACATGCTGGTAAATGAAGTTTGTAGATGTTCCGCAATTAATCATCCTTTCTTGAATGTAGAATGAATCATCTCCTTCCCTGTGTAGCCCCCTTCCCTCCCTCCCTCCATCACCGCCGCCCAATCTTCTTTTAGTTAATTGAGTCTTTGATTTACATGTGAGCAAACACGTGGAGCTCATGTTAGCTACGTTGACATGTAAAGAAAGGAAGATAGAAGAGCGAGGCCGCGGCAGGTAGCCCGGCCCGATGAGGCGAAAGCGGGCCTCTGATTGCGAGCATCGCCGCCGCCGCCCTCGGAGACCGGGTTTGCACAAATCCCCGAATTCCTTGTCTCGCTTTGAAAAATTAGCATCATCCACCCGATACGGAGAGCAGAGGAGGGAACGGATGATTTCTGTGGCGATTATGTTGTCGGGTGATTAAGGTCGCGTTACGTCAGCGAGAGGTTGGCGGAATGATTTTGCAATAACCTCTGCGCTGTGAAACACAGAGCTAGAGGGCTCAGGCCGTCAGAGAATTAACCATGTGGGCATGTGGGGATTAGTATTAAATTTAAAGCTCTATCTGTCTGTTATGTTTCTATCAAAGGGAGATTTTTCTTTGATTTGCACGTTGATTTCTCCCTGCTCTCTCGGGTGGTGTTTAATAAAGGCAGCTCACTGCGTTTTTATCCAATCTGACAGATGTTTTCTTGGCCTTGGTTGGAGATTTTGCCCATTTAAAGACATTCTATACAGCAAACATAAATCATTTAATTCATGGATGTATGAGTGCATGTGATTGTGTAAAAGTCTGACGTAGTTTTTGATTGTGAACAACGCAGTATGTGGTTCTTGAACGAGCCAAATCCACATGTAGAATCTAAGCAGATCTCTCTGTGATTCTTGGTGAACTTGCCAAAAGAACAGCGCCTTCTCTGCTTTCCCCTCACTACTGCGTCATCAAAGTATCTGTTGTCTGCGTGACCCACACTCACACACACACACACACACACACACAAACACATCAAGGCTAAAGGCTGAGTGTCCGGCGGATATCGCCTCCGCTCCACGGAGGAAACAGAGGAGAAAGTAGGTGATGGGATGCCGACAGGAGGAAAAGACGGATTAAAGCTGGGAGGAAGCTGTCAGATTTCAAAGAGGAAGGGAGGTCCTCTTCATGGGCAGAAAGAGGACTGAGAGCTGGATGGTGCGGTTTGAAGCCAGGATTGGGAGCCAGATCAGAGATGGCGCAATGAAAAACAGGAGTATTCAAGGATGGTTTCCAAAAGGCCTCTGAATTTAAGCTGTATATCAAAAGCCGCCTCTAACTCTTAGAAGTCCAGGGATGATGTACTGGCAAGCGATAAATGCCATATTGACAAGTCGTTGACAAAAGTATGGTGTGCTCTCACCCAGTGCTGCATCAAGAGTTGAGCTTCAGCATGAAATCTAAGGGAAAAAAATAATCTCAGATGGTTACAACATGGAGTGGAGTTCCTGGTTAAATTCCCTCTCCTCCTTGTATGAGTTTTCCGTGAAAAGCACTTGTGACAGTTTAATGATACATTAATTGAAAGCCTTGGCGCTTGAATAACAATCATCAACCAATAATCCGGCAGTAAATAAATGCAGTATGCACACAGACACACGCAGGTTTACTCACCTGGGACTGTTTTATCAGTTTCATCAAGTGTGCTCTGTTGCACGATGCGCTACTCTCACTGCTTAATGGCACATGATGCATGGCTTCCATGTATTATTCATGGAAGGGCAGCAAGAGATGTTGTGACGCACTGTGTGTTGAATTTTTGGCACTTGGTTTCACACCATATGTTCAATTTTTACAGTATAGTGCTTACAGCATGATTTTTGCAGCATGGAGCGATATTAATGGTCCAATGTCCAATAAAATTACGAGTGAAGAGTTCATTTGCAAAAACATGCTAATTATGCTACACATAATATACGTGTGGAATCTAAAATCCAAAATTTCAACCTACTATAATATGATTTGATTGATATCATTTGGAAATACATTTTTTTAATGGAAATGAATGCAGTTGTTTGGGTAATTGAACTCTTTATATATTCGCTCACAGTGAACAGCTGCATCCATTCGTTCGTTCATTCAAACTTTATTACCCTCAGAAATCATTGGCCTCATCTACAACAGCATCGAGACACCAAACAAGACAAAACACAAGAAAAGAAAGGAAAAAAAAATCCTGCAGAAGCAACGTTGCAGTTGTCAGTTCCCTCAGTCTGGTGCTTCTTTATGTCATGACATCCTGGAAGTTGAAGAAGATTAATTCACTTGGATTATCAGCGAGAGCAAAGTTGAGATCTGTCATTTCCATGAGTGTTTACAATGTCAACAGAACCACAATTTCTTTCCACGAGCAGAAGAAATTCAGTCAAACAGAGTTAACAGAAGCAAATACACCCACTCCAGAAACGGAGCATACTGAGTAGGACAAAGCCTCACAAATCGGTTTCTGATATCAACAGAATTGAATGCCCCGCTTTGAAAGCATCCACATGATTGAAGCATCACGGTTCCTGCAACGGAGGCAGATGACTGGAAACTCTGTTTGACGCTATTCAAGGAAACTCAAAGGTGTTTCTTTTTGGCTCCTTTTGACAGAACAAAGGTGCAAGTCGTGGCAACCTGCTCCTCTTGGCCCCCTCTGCCGCTTCTGTAACTCATCAAGAGACAAAAAGCTAAAAGGCTGAGAAAAGAAAATCTCATTACAAAGACTATTTCCTTCATCTGTGTGCTTCAGTGAAGAAGCAGATTGCATTTCAGTACTTCATTAATAAATGAGTGTGTGAACAATGGCAGGATGATGGCTCCATTGTCTTGATCCAGCCGAGTCTGAGGCGCTCTGATTTCCAGAAGCAAGATAGTCATTATGCTGCCTAATTTCTCAGCTTAAATTCTCTTGAAACAAGTTTGCATGAATAAGAGTATCTCTGCAAAAACACTTTACAGGTTTGCTGTGTTAGCAGTTAAGTTCTTGGACAAAACTTGCTGCCATGCAGTTCTGTCCATCTGTCTCCTGTTGGCCGCTCAGAAACGATGTCAAAAATAGATCCAATTAGATTGGACTGGATTGGACTGAAAGAGCCGTCATCTGTGGGGGGAAATGATTCATCTGCCGTGGACAGTGTTGTGTCTGGCGCCGGGCAAAAAGACGCAGCAACCACCGCGCAGTGCAGTTTTGCTGGATCGGATTTGACAAGTAGAAATGGGTGGGACAACAGC
>OMLF01010281.1:19030-31104 GCA_900302615.1 Holocentrus rufus
TTTTTTTTTTTTTTTTTTTAAACTGTTGCCTTATTAAAAGCAGCCCTCTGGCCCATCCAATTTCTCATTCAGTTCATGAAATTAGTTTTTAAAGGCACAAAAGGCCTCTCATCAAAAAGCTCCTTCTTTAACTTTACATCTCTATTTTTAATCACGATAGGCTCGGATGAAAGTGAGCTGTAGATACATTTTGACACGAGATAAGTTCACTTTAGACTCCGCATGAATGAGATCACTACGGGGCTCTTTACATAATGCCTGCCATTTTCTATTCATGGATATGTTATAATTGTAGGAAATAGAGCAGAAACAGTGACAGCGCAGACCAGGCAACTGACTAAGTAAAGACTTGGGAGGATTCACCTTTTAAATAAAGTGACTGACATGGTTTGGTTTGATAGAGCTCACTGCTGCTGCAATATAATATATAATAATTTCATTCGGCTATAGAAAATGCAGGTGTGACACAATTTTGGATCTGCACTGACAGCATGAGTGCATGTTTTCAGGCAAACTTTAGCTGCACTGCAATGGGAGCTACATTATTTATCTGAATTCCCCACATTCACAATATCATTCGACTCTTGAGTCACACAGCATGTTTCACCTCTCGAGTAACACATTCCTTCCCTTTCTCGATAATAAACACACTGCCATGTTTGCGGTTTTCCTCCCACACAACGGGGCGAGCTAACTGCTACCGTGCTAATGAGATACTTTTCGTAATTAGCTGGAGATCTGTTCCCCAATCACACGGACAGTGAGAGGCTAATTAATCACAGCGCATTATCCAGGCTGTATGTTTACTCATATCTATTTACCTTGCTTTACCGCCACTGATTGAATGAGCGTCACGATACGAGATTGCCTGCTGTTTTTAGATTGCTGTGAGGCTGCTTGGATTCCTCTTAAGGAAAGCCAAGGTCAAAGATAATGGCTTTTTATTAACATCTTGAGAGGTACAGTCTGGTGGTACAGTAGAACAGTTAGGTTTCAGAAGTTGTTTGCTCACACAGCAGCTGAGACAGCAGGAATAAACCGATAGGTGAAAGAAACAGCGGTGTTACTACTTATTTGCTGTGAATGATTACGGAAGGCAGTGGGGAATAAAAAGTAACCAAGGCAGCGCCGGTCCTCCCTTAACCAGAGTAACTCTATGTGAAATCAGGCAAACAGAAATTGCACCGTGGCACAGCGCCAACGTAAAGGATGTGACGGATCACTCATGTGGAGTGAGGAGCTGTGTGTGTGTGTGTGCGTGTGGGAACGCACAAGGGACTCGTGAACCTGTCCAGACCGGCGGTGCTATTGATTGAACAGCATATATGTAGGGCACTGGTGGGATGTTGGAGTGGCATATATAAGCAAAAGCCACAGGACTCTGGGGACTGTTGAAAGTGAAGGATTGACACATGAATAGCATGTTACAGCGCAGGAACCTGTCTTGGAGAGTTCTGTGCATGCAGGAGGAAGCCAGCAGCGACTGACACCTACCTAACCTGTGTCAAATAATGACGCTTCGCACAGCTTTTGCCCATTAACCTTCCTCACCCAGCACTTTAAAAAGCCTACTCACTGTAAAATAGCGGCCTCCTAAAAAAAAAACATCCACTTCAACTTAATAACCTAATGGACTACTGAGTTAGCATGGCTGACTTATTATCCACTACTACAAAGTTCATAGTTCATCTCGCCACTTGTGACGGCTGCTTTCAAATGGAGCGTGCACGAGCATGCGGCAGAGGCAGCATTTCAAAATGCATTTTGCATCTTAGATGTTTCGCTGATGCTCTCGGCCCGGCTGATTTACAATGAACAGAAGCATACATTAAAATTCATAGCTCACCATCAACACAAGAGCAAGCAGCAGTTTGTATTGCAGTGGTTTCAGTTATAACACCCAGTGAACGTTTCTGTGGCCGCTGAATGATTATGGGATGAGAAGTGCTGGGGAAAGATATTTTAAAAAGAGCCAGGGAGAGAGATAAAGGCAAACAAAGAATCCTTTTTTTTATTTCATTTTTTATCTAAGTCATGTTTTAGGTATGTTTAATTCAGCTGTTTCTACTGTACATTATGTGGCAGGAAGTCATTATAAATTAATATATTTATGTAATTTAAGCCTGAGGCTCATGCAATTAAAGCATTGTATCACTCTGTTACATTTTAGTTTTCCAGCACTGTCATATTGACATGAGTCCATGTTTATTCATTCATTCATTTTTATTTATTAATATTTTTGTTTTAGTTGCCGGCGCTCGTCACGTTCCTGATTATTTTCTGACTCTAGATATACGTACGGTACTTGTGAACTAAAAATAAAACAGAACAAAACAAAAACTATATGCATTGGAGAAAATAAAACAGAACACAGAAGAATATTCTCAAGCCAACTTTGGTTCATATATAAGCCGTTTTTTTACAACTCAGTTCATGAATAAAACATCGGCGTATGCATAGCCCAAAACTACAGATGTTACACCGATGTGGAATTAGGCCTTGTGTTTCCTTGACATAGTTTTTTATTTGAATAGAAAGCGCACAGGCAGTTGTTTGTGCCACCTACCTTTTTTTTTATTTTCTTTACTTCTTAGAGCAAGGTGCCTGCACTTTGTCAGAAGCAGACATGCATAAACAATGAATCTATCCAAATCGGTGGCATCTCACTCCTGACACGCTGTCTCTGTGATTTTGAACCCGGCGAGCTGCTGCTGCGTTGAAGTGATGGCTGATGTCATTCTCAGCCAGGTTGTCAGGCAGCGCAGTGCCACAATCCCTGTTGTTCCAGACCAGTGGGTGTGATGACTGGTGCGCCTTCCTCAGCAATCACACAGGATTACCGGACAGCTTTGGCACAATGTAAAAAAAACAACTAGCGGGGAGAAATATTGAGGTTTGTGCTACATCGGTCCTGCCCACGGAATTACGTCGAATTCGTGTGGCTTTTTCCGATGGGTTCTGAACAAATGAATCATGTAAGCACAGATGGAAGCACACCCAAATTTGTGTTTTCAAATTCAAACGCGCCCAGCGAGCGTTTGACAGACGGCGACGCGCAGGAGGAGGCCGAGTTCAACGTCAACCAAAACAAGCAGAACATTTTCACAGTATGGTGTCATGGCGCCGTGACAAGCCGCTCGTTTTGAAAGAACTTTTTGAAGTCAAACCAGAAACACATTTAAGTCGTGATTTCATAAAACTATGCAGGTGGCACCTCTGTACAGCTACAGACATTGTATCACCGTTAATTTTGTTGCTGTGTTGTTGCATGTCTCTGCATGCATCGGCACTGCTGCACACAGGTGGTGCTTTTTTTATGAGCGTATAAATGAAGTCGCATTGTGCGTATTACGGCGCTCGCCTTCGCCACTTGGGCTGAATGACCGCTGTCAGTCAGGCATGGCGTGTCTGTGTCTTGGAGGTAATTAAAACCTAGTCGGCCTAATTAATGAGGCTTAGCCGCTACCTGTGCACTGCCCTGCCACTCTCCGCCCAGGCAATTCAGAGGAGGAAAGCAGGATTCACTCCAGCTAATTACTGACTAACTGTCTGTGCCCTGAACTGTGGCTGCTGGGTTTGACCACTGCTTTAGGAGTTAGAGGGAAGGGCTGGGGTGAGAGGGGCATGCAGGCTCTGTGTGTGTGGCTGTGTGTGTGTGTGTGAGTGAGAGAGAGGGAGAGAGGGAGAAAGTGGTGGGATAGTTGAAAGATTCATAGAGCGGGAGGTGAGATACACGAATACAGGACAGAAGTGGAGACGAGGGGAAAGGAGTGACAAGAGAAAAATGAGAACTGATAGAAATGGCAGAGAGAGAGAGAGAGAGAGAGAGAGGGAGAGAGAGAGAGAGGGAGAGAGGTTGGTGATGTTAATGTTTCTGTTTATTAATAATTTATTGAGAAACTTCTCCATCTCCTCTAGTACCCTCACCTATGAAATCTAGGGATGCCCTTGTGTTCTGCCTGCTGTGTGTGTGTGTGTGTGTGTGTGTGTGTGTGTGCTCAGTGTGTGGCTGTCAGTCTATCAAGAGCCAGAGGACATATGCTGGACAGCCAGCTACCTTCCCTACTGTCTAATCATTTTTTCCCCCCTCTCTCTCCCTGTAGGGTGGCCATTACAGTGAGCCCCCTCAGGCCATGCCAGCCCCAACCCCTCCACACACACACACACACACACACACACTGTCATATACATACACACAAACTGACACAATAGCAAACAAAAACATTTGCTTTTGGTCAACATGCATGCACGCTTGCTCACGCACACACACACGCACACACACACATGCCATCCATCCACCCAGCCCTGCTCGAGGGCCTCGGTGAGTGGGCTCCAGCCCCACACCACAGCCCCATGCTGGGGCCTTGGCCACATTAGCAGCCTGGCGGGAGATGCTGCGGCTGGCCGTGCCAACAGCCTCCAGCTAGCGTCGTCCCACAAGAACTGGCACCCGTCAGAGAGCTGGAATGGTCACAAAGTGGGAAGAATCTAATCCGGTTTGACTCGTTTTTTTGTGATGTCCTCACCCACCGTGGGGCTTATTTGGGACACTTTCCACTCAAAATAAATGTGAAATGCGAGTGCTGTATATGTTCAGAGCCCACTGGGAGTTACTTATTGGATTAAATGGTTCAAGTGGAGAGCAGGGTTAAACACTTGGTGGGAAAAAGAAAAAAAAAAACTCTGATGCAGCAGTTACAGTACATGGAACCAATTTAAGTTCATATGGCGAGAGACGTTATATAACAGCTTTATGAAGTTAACATCTTAGTACATCCTGCAGCTATGATTCCCTGTGTGGATTAAATACTGAGTCATTGTTGACTTCCCTCCCTTGGCATGACTTAATCCTTTTACTATGATCCTCTCCATTAGAGCTGTTAGTGTCATACCTGCGTAGGGGATGGGGGCGTCTTTGTCCAGGGCCACCAGGGGAGGGTCCAGCAGGACGATGTCAGTGTTTTCAGTGATCACCCCATGGTACGATGTCTCAATCCACGGCTTGTGCTTGTTCACTGTGGAGACAGAGCAGACAGGGAGACATCCGTTGGTGAAATGAAGCTGGGCTGATGTGCAGGGCGCAACAGAACTGTCAGTCTTAACGTGCCGAGAAATTTGCGCTCGGTGAAGTTCAGTTTCATTTAACTTGCAAAAAAAAGTGTCTGCAGCACGAGCAGTTGAATTGCAGCGCAACACCAACGTGCGCGCGCACACACACAGACGTGAAAGCAAACATTTAATTCCGCTCTTGGCAGAGGTCCTCCGCCCTCCTTTCCTATGACAGATGCTCATTTTGCTAATCTTCCCCTCTACTTCTTTTCTCTCTTTTGTTCTTTGCGGCTTGCAGACATTCCCTGCAGGTTTCAAAGCGCGGTGCCAGGCTTGATCAATGACCACCTGAGCTGCCACTGAGCTGCCAGCACAGGAGCGCGTCCGGTGCCAAGCCAAAACAAAGTTCACGAGCTGAGGGCCTGATTAAGGGGCATAATTTAGTGGGCGCCCCTTGGGCCGTGTGCGCCACTTTGCTGGCCCACTTATCGTTTGTTTACCATGTCTCGGGCAACAAAAAGTGGGCGCGTGGAGCGAGTGCAGGCCTCAACTCCTCTACTTGGTACTTGTGCTGACTCAGGGCCAGAAACACAGCCCAAATTACACCCTGTCCTCTTTCTAAAGTTCACAGCAAGGAGTTGAAAATGAGACCAAACAAGGTTATTATGTGTGGTGCACAAAGACAAATTGCTCCAAAAAGATAATGCGTGGTTTAATGGCGAATGAAGTGCACAGCTAATAATTAGTCTACCATTTAGTGAAGGAAACCAAGGCCTTTCTGTGTTAATCAAGCAATCACAGTCACCGATGACCTCAATTATTCATTGAATATAATTCATTGAATGGTGGTAACAGCCACTAGATAAGAATATGCACTTTGCTAGCAACCCTGACAAATAAACAGTTGCTAGGCATCATACTCTCAATAACGTGAGCGTGCAAAGAACATAGTGATGCTGTTGGGGAAAACAAACAGCACTGAGTTTTTTTTTTTCCTTACTTGAATCAAACATTAATGTGATCATTTCTGTATTCATTGTGCCTCATGACACTTTGTCCATTAAAACTTGTTAAAACCCCTATGCATCAATCCAAAAATGCACAGGTGCCATCTGTCTGACTACAGCGTTATATTATAATTACACTGATTATTGTATGGTGAAGATGCTGTCAATGCCATCCAAACAGGAGTAAGAGAAGGGGCCAAAACTGACTGATTTCACCGCTAACTCGTAATTATCTTTATGAGGGCTCTGGATGACAGCAAGAAGCGAGGGAGACCAGAGGAAACATGCTAACACTACAGCGCTGCATATTCATGAGTGTTGTCAACCCAGAATGTGCAGCAATGGCCCAGATGCACTCAGAGGAGATCATTTACAGGGGCCAGAGAGATGGGAACACATTAGTCTATTAGGACTCGATAAATATGCATGAGTTTGGTACTGTCACAACAGTAAGGGGTAAAATGATACTGTTGGTCCAATTTCAACTTTAAATGCCAAACCATGTCATTTTGAATCTGAATGGCATGCTGGTGCTGTTGTGCAGGATTGTAAAGGGAGAATCCTCCTCTGAGGTTGGGCTTGTATTGTGTATGTCACTCCTCTTTCTCCAAACCCAGGTTTGTAATGGCACTGAGTCAAACTTTCTGGAAAAAATGAGATTCTTTTTTCCTTCCTTTCTTTTTTTTGTCCATTTGTGGCACCAGTCGAATGATTTTCTATTGATGTATATTTTGGACCTGCTAACGCGATGGTGGAAAAGAGCTGGCTCGGACATAAAAGATCCAAAAACCATTCACCAAGTCTCCAAAATGATCCTCTCCAACACATTAACAGCTTAATGATGTCGCAGATAACTGTGTTTTTCTCCACGTTACTACGTGAAGCTTCATAAGAGAATCACTCATGACTATATTGTCCAGAAAATGAACAGACACAGCACATGAAAATTCTGTTTAGATTCTGCTTCGGGGATTTCAAAGCTCTCCACAGGAACCATATGCCCGGAGACTTCCAGATTATCTACTCTAACAGCTACTTCAGCAGGCGAGCACACACAGGAGGTCCTTTATTTAAAAAAAAAAAGAGAAAGAAAAAGAATTGTTCAGTAAAATATCAAGAGATGATAAAAAAGGAAGGAGGAAGAGACAGTGGTGAACCTGAGAAGTGGAACTGGGATTGGACTGGGAGAACCCGTGGGACCCACGTAACCTCAAAAAATGTGTAATGTACTGTATAAAACTATTTGAGCACAACACATGACAGCTAATGAGGAGTCTGGAGAATTGGAGAGGCTTGTCCTCACCTACATATTCAGCCTGTCCTCAGCTTAGGATCCCTATTGACCTTTAAATCCCAGACATTGCAGCTTTGCTGCACATCGCGGCTGCTCGGTGTTTCCTGCTGACCTAAATGCTCTGATGTCAGTAAAGACATCATTTTTATTGTGTAGGACAAAAAACACTAAGTCATCCAGTTGTTATTCTGTAATACAACAGTACATGCAGTAAGTATATGTTGAGGAAAAAAAAACGGACAAAATGGAGGCTTTCTCTTGAGCTACACGACAAAAACAACAATGCTGCTTTGGAGGACAGCTGTGCACGTCGCCATTTTGTCTGATGTCGCCACGCCGGTGACCTGTGTGACATCAGCACTGCAAAAGATTAAGTGCATCTTCCCATCAGTCACCCCGGCCTCGCTGCACCTCTGTTGTGGGTTAATGACACCTCAAACCCTCGGCGCTCTCCGTGTGTAGGAGGAATGCTTTTTCACCAGGAGTGATGAGGGCATTAGAGGAGCGTCTACCACCCGTACAGGCTGCCGTGTCTCGATGAGGTGCCGCCCACATGTCATCGCCGCCGCCCCCCGACTCCACCTCCTCCCTCTACCCCCCACTTCCAATACTCTCGCCGATGAGAAATACAACATTGACCCCTTCCTAATGGAATGCGGCCCACGCGTTGGCAGCCTGAGACAGGCCCCTGAGGCATTCCTTTCACAAGACTGGGAGACAGATGAATATGCTCCTCTCTTCTTCTCTTCTTGCAAATAATGCAGGCTGCAGGAGAATGGGGATATGAGGAGGGGGGTTGAGAAATGAAGGAGCCGGGCCATCAGTTACAAAGAATTCCCAGGAGAAGCATGTCAGCCGCTTACCGTGATCGAACCCGCGCCATGACGCTAAGTGATTAGCTGCATACTCCTCCACGGTGGCTTGAATCAAAACTAAACACGGTTAATCCTGCAATCGATATGAGGGGAACATGACGCCAAAAGTTGTCTGCAGCACCCTCCCCCTGCAGATAGCTGAGTCACACAGCATGCTGTAGCTGACACTCCTCCAGCGTTTGTGTCTTCATACTGCATGAAAACACACCTGTGAGAACATTTGTTCTTTGACATTTCGTTTGAGCTGCACAATGTTCAGTCTACTGCTCAGCCTTCAGCCTCTAGACAGCTTCTAATAGGATGCCTGTTAAAAAAAAGACAGATAAAAAAAAAAAAAAGAAAAAATAAACAAACACACAAGACTGTTCGGGAGCTGCACTCCTCATGACCTCAATTTTTAAAAGCAAACATCTTCACTGGGTCCTAAAAGCGCTCGGTAAATGGCATGCGATAACCCCTGTTTGTGAATGGACGGAGGTCGATTTTGCCAGCCTCTCACAAAACCTTGCGCCTGCTTGGCAAAACATGATTAGCTGAGGTGAATGGGGCTTTTTACATCTTGAGGACTTTGCGGGAATCAATCATGCTATTCCCCTTTTCATCCGCTTGTTTGATCCTGGGTTGTTATGTTTGCTTATTTAGACCTGAGCTGCGATTCAAATACCATGACCTTTTGCCACTGTGTTACATGAAAAAAAAAATGCAAAGATATGGGCGGAAAGACTTGAGAAAGGAGTAGCTCAAAACAGACCAGCCAGCTTAACATCAAGGGTGAACTCTACAATCTCTACCAATCCAAAATTTTTATTTTTTATTTTTTAAACAGAAATGTCTCTATTAGCTCTGGAAAATTGCAAAACATGCTAATTCTCAGTGGCAGTTCTTCCATGTTTGTAAGAATATATACGTAAGACAAGCATATTAATCTGCGTTTTGTGTGTCTCTGAAGTAGAGTGAAGAGATGGATTTTTTTCTTCTCCTGAAAACCAAAAGCTGTGTGGAAACTGTAGAGCATGCCACCTCCTACATCCCTCAGGTATTCGCTATTATCTGTTCCTAGGCATATTAAATGTGTTGTAACTTAATTAATTCAATTTCAAATGAGAAATTACTTGGACATTTCAATAATAACCACCTTGTGGTGTAATTTCATCCTTTCATAAATGAGGGGAGTTAAAGGCCGCTGAATCATTTTGTTCTTCAAATCAATTAAATTGCAGCAGAGGAGGGATACAGTTATCATAGGACTATAGGCCATTACAATCAGGTTCTGTGACAGCTGAAAGGTGAACGCCGCCGCACATCTGCCCTTTACTGTCTGCTCCTGGTCAGTGCGACTATCTCGCTCTGCCATTTAACCACCAATTAAGCCGGGAGTCGGCGATTTGACTCGACGCTCCGAGCGCGGCCGAGACGCTATAACGGCTGATTAATCTCTGACCGGACGACGGTGTGGCGCGGTAACTGGCTGCCGGGTGCCACCGCTTAACGGTGCAGGCGGGGCGATGTGAACAGGCCCCGGGGGGGGAGGATGGGGGAGGAAGAGAAACAGTTGTAATTAAAAAGAAATCTGTAGGAAATTAAACTCTGATAGATAAGGTCAACAAAAGGGGCTGTGATGAATACATCAGCATAATGAAAAGTAAACATGCAGCAGACAGTTAGCCATTACTGTGACCAACAGGCAATTACGGCTACATGGTAAGCTGGGAGCTCATGCCGGCCTGGACAGATTCTGAGACGTCCGTCAGCGGGTCACTGTGAATTATTAAAAAACGTCTGTGCTCCTTGAACAGCGAGGGACACGCCTCAGCTCTCTCTTTTTTTTTTTCTCGTCTCCCGCCCTCCCTCTCAACCACTCTATTGCTGCGATGGTCCCTGCCTCCTTTGAACCTTGAAGATCTTTGCAAACTTTAATCTTCTCTGCACTGTGTGCGCTGGCTTCGTGCTTCACAGAGCTAGCTGACAGGACCCATCTGCCGGGAGAGGGCTTTATTAAATATAAAAGCTTCCTAGATTTCTCATGTAGATACATTGAGTCCTCATGTTCTCAAAATCGATGTTGACTTGAGACTGTTTATCTGGATGGGGATTAGTCTGCTCATTCACAGCTCACGTATATACTGATCATGAATACTTTGCAACACATGTGTGTGCAGAATCATGCACTTTCGGGTTATATCTTATTATTGTTGTTTTGAGTGATGAGTTTTACCAAGTGGGTTATTCATTTGGATCTGAAGAAATTAGTTCTTCAAATGTTAATAAGATAAAAAGTCACACAGTTGAGAAAGGATTATGCCTCAGTTTTTCTTTTCACTCTTGTCAAAGAGTGACTGTCAAACTCCACTGATCATGTCACGTTGCACTGCTGTCAGCATGGAGTCAACATGTCCCTCTAGAGTATACTTTGTTTTGAAGAGGAGCAGAGAGGAAAGTGTCTGGATGAGATTCATCAATATGCAGTATAGTGCGGCAATAGTTTTTTAAGTATGAGTTGCTATGTGTGTCAAGACAAACAAAACCTAAGCTGAAACAAACCACGATAAAGCCAACACCTGTAGCCTGACACTAGTACAGGCTACAATTACCCAGGAATATGAAAAATGTCTGGGCCTTTTTTTAATCAAAAATCATAGCCCATGTGATTTGCTACTCATTTAATTTTTGTACAAGTTGATACACCACAAAGCAACATTTGCCAACTTTAGGATGAAAGCAGGTGTCAGCTATTGAGAACCGAATCTTGGCGCTGAGGCGCTTTCATCAGATGCAATGCAATACAAATGCAACAAAGGAGCCAAAATGGAGATCAAACCCCAAGTTGTCAAGCTCCCCACATATATTTGAGAACGGCTTTTTGTCCTTGGGTGGAATACGAGCTAGTTTATTATTCAGGCACAGCACAGAGCAAAGGACACTGTGCACCTGCCAAAACACCTGGGTCACACCAAGGCCGTCTCTCCACAGTCCCTCTCACATGATGACACCGGTGATTAATTGTTTTACTCATTTATCAAGCAAAAATCCTGAACATGTGCTAACTACAGAGGACCACAAGATGCAACAATTTGCTTCCTTTTCTCCATAAAACTAAAACGTTTTGTTTTTCTGGCTGGTGGTCAGACTGAGGAAGCATTTTGAAAACGTTGCTTTGGAACATGGTGACCTCCAGAGAGCATGTGTCATTATTTTTGACACCAATAGACAAAATGATTAATTGATTAAAAAGTAATGGATAGACTAATAAACATTGAAAATAATCATTAGTTGTAGCCCTCGATGACCTTAACCTCTTGAGTAGCATTAATGATCGTGCTCTCCTCTCCCCTCATAGAAGCATTTGCTGCTTCCGTTGGTGCTGCGTTTCAGTTCGAGCTGAACGCCACACGGACCATCTCAGAGCCCATCGCCTGTCATCAGGGATGTAGCTGAGAATCAAATGGAAATAATTCACCTGTTGCACCTTGCTCCCTGTCTAGTCTTTTGTGACTGCTATGTATAGTTTCTTGAGGTCATGAGCTGCTTGTAGCCTTAGGCAGGGCGAGATAAAGGAGGATCACACAGTTGAGTTCAGTTGAGAGTGGAATAACCTAACAATTCAGAGGCTGCCCTGCATTGCCCTAGGTGTGTGTGTGTGTGTGTGTGTGTGTTTAAATGTGCATGTCGGGGTGTCTGTGTGAGTAGTGTGTTTGTGTGCGTGCTGCTCGGAGCCTAAGGCGGATTGTGCATTCTGGCCATGATCCCAGCGCCTGGTCTCTGTGTGCGACTCCAGCCAAGGCAGCTCTCTGCAGGGCAGTGGGGGAGGCTCGGCGGCCTGCTGGATAGCAGATCAGTGCTGCAGCAGGA
>OMLF01010282.1:1963-19673 GCA_900302615.1 Holocentrus rufus
ACCAAGTCTTACCAACATTGACGCTGCTTTCTGCCCTTTATGTGTTATGTGTATACAGTATGTACGATGTGTAAGCAGTGTTTTTTGAACATGAACCAACAAATTTCAGTTCACTTCTGTCCTGTCCTGTGTGCAGTGTGGATGGACAATTTGAAGTCGCATTTTACTGCAATGCACTGGTGTCTCCTAATGGGTGTGTGTACTGGCTGCCTCCTGCCATCTACCGCAGTGCCTGCGCCATCACTGTGAACTACTTCCCCTTTGACTGGCAGAACTGCACCATGATATTTCGGTGGGTACAGGCAGGAATAATAGTACTTTAAAATGACGTGGCAAAGGTCAAAAACATTTATGTCTAAACAAGATCAGATTTAGACTAAAATCATCAATTTATAAATATATGGATGCCCAAAAGATGTGTTCAGATTTTCATATTACTTTTTTAGAGGGAGAATGGTCAGTCCTATTAACTTAAAATAAATTTTTTTAAAAATCTCTCAAATATAAAGGATTCGGTCTGTAATAATTTTGTTAACTGTGGACTTAAGTTGCCTTCAGTTCTTCAAGAGGTGCCATAATTTAATATATTTTTGGAAAAAAAAAAGTTATTTTTTCTTTCCAAATTGTCGAGATCTTTGAAATAAATCCTTTCATAAAAACACGCCAAAAACCAGGTTCCTCAGTATGTGAATGCTCTCCTTTCTACTCTCTCCCATCCAGTCAAGCCAGGGACACTTACTCCCGGCATAAATGCAATAATGTCTTTTCACCAGGCTGTCTTGTAAAATGTAATGGATGGTCGTATTTGCCATGGTGACAGACCATGTTTTGTGGATAAGATAGCTGTGTTCTTCCTTTGTACAGCTCCCAGACATATAGTGCCAATGAGATTGAACTGGTTCTCAAAAGGGAGGATAACCAGACGCTGGAGTGGGTGGACATCGACCCAGAGGCTTTCACAGGTACAACATTCAACTGCAGCCGAGCCAAATGAATGATCAATACTGCTCGTCACACAATGGCTATCCAGCATGACACATTTGTATGACAGATCTTAAAATAATTGTACTAAATAGAATCATCACTGGAATTATCTGCCATAAAGTACAATCAAAAATAATAAAAACATTGTAAGACTTTTCCTGCGGTGTTGCCAGAGAACGGAGAGTGGGTCATCAAACACAGGCCGGCTAAAAAGGTGATCAACACTCAGTACACCAGGGACGAGCTGGAGTACCAGGAGGTGGTCTTCTTTCTCATCATCCAGAGAAAGCCTCTCTTCTACATCATCAACATCATCGCTCCCTGTGTGCTCTTCTCTTCCCTCGGCCTGCTCGTCTACTTCCTGCCTGCCAAAGGTGACCGTCTCTTTCCTCCCCTGTGTGTCTCCATATTCCTATTTTACTTATAGAAATACATAAGAGAGCTCACATCCCTGACTTTTCATGGTTTGGCTTTGGCAGCTGGTGGTCAGAAGTGTACAATGTCCATTGCCACTCTCTTGGCCCAGACCGTCTTCCTCTTCCTTATTGCTAAAAAAGTTCCCGAGACATCGAAGGCAGTGCCTCTTATCGGAAAGTAAGATCACATACATCACACTAAGATTTTATTTGTTCACAGTCCCTCAGTATTATTTTGTAGAGGCGTAACAATTCATTCATTGAAACTGACACATCAATTTTAAAGTCTGCTGATTTAACTGTGTCCATCTGAAATTAATAGAATTCGGCCTGAACCAATATGAAAAATGTTTTTTAGAATAAATAGTGTCATTCTGTTTGTGATTTTTTTTTCACATTTCATTTTTACTTTATTACGTGTTTATTTAATGGATATAAAATTTTGGCTTAAAGTACTTCCCAAATTACAGTTTACAGTCTCAAATTGAACTGAAACATTCTTTAAAAAAAATCACCAAATCATGAATCTCTTCTCTAATCTCATTGTGTTTTTTCTTGTCTGCAGGTATCTGATGTTTGTGATGTCAGTGACCACCATGGTAGTCATGAACTGTGTGGTCATTCTTAACGTGTCCCTGAGGACCCCCAGTACTCACAAGATGACAGACAAAGTCCGGAGGGTGAGATTGTAACCTGACCAAGCTCTTGTTTTCTATTTCTATTTAGCTTCTTGATCTGTTGACTGTACATTTTGCTAAGTCAGTTCTGCTTGGCACTGGGATCACCCTCTGTCCGTGTGTCCCCATCAGATCCTTCTAAACATACTACCTCGAATGCTGAGGATGCAGATGCGGACCTGGACGCCAAACAACGAAAACACCTCACCAACAACCAACGATGAAGCTCACACACCGGACAGAAGTGGCGTCTTCATGGTGCCCTGCAGACGCCGCAGCTCCATGAAGCTCATCGCCAAAGCAGAGGAATACTCCATGAAAACAGCTCGGTCTGAGCTCATGTTTACCAGACTCAAAGAGAGAAACGGACTGATGAAGTCAGTGTTAGAAAAGCTACGTAAGTACCTGAACAAGTTTGCGTTTGTATGAATGTATACCAATGCATGCTTTCCCTTATGAATATCCAGTTGACCTTTGCCCCTAGATAACGGGCTGGAGGGCGGGACAACCAAGCAGCTGGAAGCCAGTCTGGCAAAGGCCTCTCCGGAGCTGAGGCAGTGTGTGGACTCCTGCAAACACATTGCTGAGACGGCAAGACAGCAGAACAACTTCCAGAGTGTAGGTGCCACAATTAAACAGTGTCTGCTTAGGTTAAAGGAACAGTTCGCCCCAAAATATGAAAAAAAGATATTTTCCCATTTACCCCTACTGCAGTCTATCCATCCAGGTAGCTGCTGTGTGATTTGGTGAGGTTTCCAGTCTGCCATGATCTTCCCTGTCTCCCAGCAACCCAATATAATGGGGCATTGTATTGTTTCGTGAGACTCAAACTGGCAAACTGTATCTATACACCCAATGAGTATGAATACAGGCGCAGAAAATATAGTTCGGCAGGAAATAGGTCCCAGTGAAACCCTTCGACCACCAAAAGCTATGGATTATGTTAGGTATCTGTGGCATTGTTTTGTAAAGAGCTGTAGAGTTTTTCACATACACATTTTTGATGGTTTGAGCTTCATAAAACAATACCCATCCAGCCCCATTTTACTAGGGTCCCACGTGGCAGTGAAGACCTTGGCAGACTGGAAACCTCACCAAATCAAACAGAAACGATCTAGACCGCACTAGTAGGAAGTAGTCTCTTTGCATTTTTGTATTTTGGGGGAACTGATCCTTTAAGTCCAGTGTTTTATTGAACAAAATTATGTAAACGCATAGCATACAGCAGCCTATAACTGATGATGAACCTTTTCTTAATCACAGGAGAATGAAGAGTGGTACCTGGTCGCCCGGGTGATTGAAAGAGTGTGCTTTATTGTCATGGCATTGGTGTTTTTCATCGGCACCATTGGGATTTTCCTCATGGGTCATTTCAACCAGCCTCCCTCCACACCTTTTCTTGGGGACCCCAAGAAGTACCTGCCCCCGGTAGAGAATCACACTTCAGCAGAGAATGGAATAGGAGCAGGCCTCTTGGGGTGAACCAGGATTAGCCAGCGAGGAAATGTGATGACTTCCCCTCATGAGCCTCAGTGATGACTGGGACTCAGAGACAACAGAAGATACAGCTGTATAGCAGTCACAATGTATACTATTTGCGTATCTTGCATTTCTGCAGTGGTGTCATTTGCTTCAAAGGGTCTGGGCACTGACACAGTTAAGTCAAATTTGCTTGTTCATTGCAATGACGGATCCACAGTCCAGTTGTCAATGGCACGCCTGAATCATAATGCTGCATACTGGTATCAGCTGTGATTACTGTGGTTGGAAGAATGTGCTTAATGTAAACAAGGTTGTGTGGTGAAAAAGAAGAATTTTAAGTATAAACAGCTCTTTCTGTTATCAGTGAGCTCTCAGTTCTACCATCCTTCTCATTCGGCTCAATGTTTCGGCTCAATTTCATTTGCTGTTGGCCTTGATTAATTGTTCACTATGATGACATCGTTGATTGTGTTCATTGCACATATAAATGGTGAACTATAGAAGGCATTTACATCAAAACTAATGTTCCAAATGTTCTGCTTTTTACCAATAAAGGTACAATTTTCCTCATTTCCTCATTCCTCATTCTGTTGACTACACAGTTGATTGTCTTGGACATCTTAATTGCTTCATATTGTTTGTGTCACGTCTTCTTGGGGGCACATGGAAAACACTACCCCGTCAAACTAAGCCCTAAAACACACCCTCCCTCAAGCCCCCACCTCTGGAAGCAGGATTTCAATTACATGGCTGAGTGATGCCTTTCTACCCCAACAAAAGGCAGATCCGGCTGGTTGGGATGGAAACGGAGTCAGGGGGTGAGACAGAGCCAGGGAGAAAAGTGGGAGTGAAATCTCCACACACACACACACACAAACAGACACACACACTCACACACACACCAAGCCAAACATGACTACCTGAATTCTCAAACAAACAGTGGAAAAGAGGATCTTAACCCCTCCTGATCATGAAGACTCAAACAGTTGCTTGGTGCTTTCCTCCTCACAGTTGTGTTTCTTCACTTTATCTTTCCACAATCTGTAGATGTCTGGAAGTGGACCACAAACGGTAAGCAAGATGCATTTAATGGTCTCCTGTGCTATTTTTGTTTTGCTGGTCATTTTTAAGCAGGGTTAAATACTTTTGGAAGATGCTGGCCACTTGAGCATCTGGTGTAGTCACTCTTTAAGTGCATCACCACTTTGTTGCCGTCTATATGCAGGACATAAAGTGGTGCTACACTGTGGCACTGATGGTGTAATGTACAGTGCTGCATGTGCAATGTGTTGTAAGGGGACAGGACTGTGGGACAGAGCTGCAAGTGGATGTGACATGAATAAAAAGGAGTCGCAAGTTGGCAACTGTGATGAGACCACTGTGTTTTGTTTATACTGGTGCCAAGGAAATGGTTGAGTCTGTAAGGAAATCAGTGTGGTTGTTTTCCCTTAACTTTACATCATAAATTAAGAGGTAAAAAAAGTTCATTCTAGGACTGTCAGAACAGCAAGTCATTGCTTATTTTTATTCAATTAGACAACAATATAGTCTCCAGCTTTTTGTAAGTGAAGAGTACCTTGGATTTAATTTTTTGTGTAAGCTAAAGCTAAATTTAATCTTTAGGAGCTTTACATTGGATGGGAGAGCATTTGTTATATACCTTGTGCAAACAATGTCAGCTAAACTGTCTATAAAAGAAAATTAAACAACACTGATAACTGGTTTTTCAATCAATATCTAAGATCTCTGACCCTCTCTGTAGTGTACTTTTCTGTGTAGTACCAGTCTAGTATATAACTAAGAAAAAAGACACCATTACAAGTATTTGCCAGTGTTCTCATTCGTCTTTGACATTGACATTAAAATGTCTCAGTTCATGCCTCATTTGTGACTCTAACATAGCTGCATATTGAGAATAATGTAATATTGATTTTTATTATTAATTCCACATATATTGATTTTCAGACCATGTCAGCAGTGACCGATCAGCCTCTTCCTGTTGGTCGACTAGAGCGAGAGAAGCACATCCAAACGATCTTCAGAGCTTTCCGTAGCCAAGGCAGACCTCCCTGTGTGTCTCTGGTCTCACCTGGACCTCAACCCCACCCAACGCACTCTGACTGTGAATCTGTAGAGCAGCTTCCAGGTCTGGTTCTTGGGAATAAGATGGAGAACGGCCATGTGCAGGAGCCAGGGACACTGAGCAGACCTGAGGTTGGGGAGCGATGGCTTGGAGATGCAGGAGGACCAGACTTTATGGCTCTGCTGGAAACAGTCAGTCAAATACATATCACAGCCAGACCAGAGCTGCAAGGTCTGTAGGAGCAAGTATGTGTGTGCATTTATGTGTGTGTGAGTATAAATGTGTGTAAAAGCTGGTTGTTACACGCAATGATTTGTCTATCGTAATACCTCCTCATTGCAGGCCCACAGTGCGTTCCTAGGAGGATCTACAACATCACCACTGGAGGCAGCAGAGCGCAGCAGTTTGTGGCTGTGGAAGGTACTGTTACCTGAGAGCTGAGATCATTCAGTGCATCTCTATTCATAAGTTCCTCAAATGAGAGTTAATGATGTTTTTCCTGTGCTTCTGATTATCTCTGTCAACTCCTCCCTCCTGTCAGAGAGTTCTTGTGTGTGCCTCCAGTGTTGTGGTCCAGCTCGTTCCTGTTCCTTGCAGGGCTTTGACCACCATGGCCACCAGGTCTTTTATTTTGAAAGGCCCTTCAAGGTGGACGCCTGCTGCCTGGGCTGCTGCCTTATGGAAATGAGGGCCTACACACCTCAAAACCGTCTCATTGGCACTGTATGCCAGAGGTAAGCCAAAAGAATCTATTTCTAATTGGGATAAAATATCTGATTCAGATGTCTTACCTAAAGTGATAGATTTTTTTTCCTTTTTGCAGTGGCATGCAATGGCACAAATCAGCCATTAAGTCCTTCATTTAACGTCCTTGACCACACACTCATATGAATAAGGGGAAATATGACCCTCTATAATTGGACCCCTGTTAACTGTACTGCACCAGCAATTTTCATACCTTCCAGTCTCAGACTGGGGGCAGCTTACCACGTGACCCTTTCTCCAGTCTATCTATTACATCAAGACCCATGTTTCTCCTAGCCACCCAAGGCCTTGGACCACCATAGCTGCCCAGTCCTGTAAATAGCAGGGGGGAGCCTCTACTGTTCCACACAGTTAGGGTGAAGTCTAAACTGGGGAGAGTTAATGCACAACACAGCTGTCTACATGGAGCCACACTGACAGACATGGACTGGGCAGGGAAAGAAGGAATGCAGCATCATTCTCAATGGGAAAGGCAACTTAACTGCCAATTTTCCTTTGTCACATTATCCATGTCACAGTGTTGGCGAATACAGTTGTTTTGGGCCGAATGGTACCCCGTTTCCTGTAACCAACCGAAATAGTGTCCTTCTTCAACTGGCCCAAATCTGACTCCAGGGTTAGTTGGGGTCTCCTTTGTGTGTCAAGTAGCGTTTTCCGGTTTTCAGTTATAGCCTAATAAATCTGTGTCCAATTAAGACTGACCTGGCAGAGGTTTCAGTGACCAGAGGTCTTCTTGGTATAAATATTCTCTGTTCTGGAATAAAGCATGGCCCAATTGGACACCAAACAAACAATGGGTTTTAGTGCTGCAGAGCCATGACAGCTGAAAATGTGACCAACCAAGCATCAAAGCTCAGATGCGCCAAAGTGTGTTAAGTGGTTGTTAGCGTATACCAGTTTAATATTTGAATATTTATGTAAAGAAGTGTGAAAGTTGATGGAGGTTTTGGGCTGTGTGTGTATGTTGGCTGGCTGTCAGGTGGAGCATGTTCACCCCTTTGCTGGAAGTGTGCGATTCAAAGGGAGCCTCTACGATCAGGATCCAGGGCTCCTGCTGTCCATGCCGCTGTTTCTCCAACCAAGAATTCCAGGTATTGATGCAACTCATGATGAGATGTAATACTGATCATTACCGCCAAACAGTGTATTTCATCAAATAATGTCTGTCTAATCAACCACCAGGTTGTCTCAGTGATTGGTGAGAAAATAGGCACAATATGGAAGAAATGGCCTGGCTTCAATGATGAATGGAACATGGACCATGAGTATTTTGGGTTGGAGGGTAAGTTCTTCCCATTCAATCAAGTAGTCAGTGCATGTATATGAAGAATCTCCTGATCATTGTTGTGAATGCATTTCTATATTTATATGGTGGTGTGTCACATGGCATCATATTTGGTTAAAGTGTTACAATGTCTGTGGTGTTGTATCATGTTGCACTGTAGTTTGATATTTTGCAATTGTCAGGTTATGTAGACTATTTCAATTTATATAACTTTATCACATTGCCTACATTTTAGATAGTTGTAATTTCTTTAAAAGTCCAACCAGGTTAAAGCTACAAACTGTATGTGCATTTCAGCTGTTAAATATAACTCATTGCACTGGCCATATAAAATAAACAAAAATTCATATTGGAAATATTTCACCCATGTAGACCTTCAGCTTATTAACAGGTCTTTATGGTCTATTAAGACGCACCTTTCAAATTACTGATTCTATTTGTAAATGTATTTCACTCCTGCAGTGCCACAGAATATGGATTCACACAACAAACTGCTCCTGCTAGCAGCCACATTCCTATTGGTAAGTACAGTATGCACATAAAAAAATCACTCATGTATCAAACTCTCAGATCTATAACCCACCTGTAAGTTATAATGTGGTGTTACAACAGGAATAGTCATCCCTCTCCCTCGTTTTCTGCCTTGTTTCTCTACAGAATTACATGTTCTTTGAGATGAGCTGATCAGTGACCAATAATCAGTGACAAAACTGAAGCCACTGGAACGAGACTACGACTACTTAGAAATGCCAGCCACATCACTCACTTATGGCACAGAAGACTGTGAAATCAAAGCCTATTTGTAAAATCAGAGATGATGTGGTGGAAAAGATGTGCTGTGGAGAGAATGAATAAACTGAATCTTTCTTTTACAGCTTATCAGTTGCTGTTCACTTAAAATGCCAGTTTACTTGATGCCCTGATGACAGAAAGTGACACTGAACCAAGTTGTAGCAGCAGATGCATATTTGACATTTATTGCTATAATCCTTCAGGTGTACATCAGACAGTGCTTCTTCTCTTTTGACACACACCTGTTCCCAGCACCACACATTCAATCCTAGGCAGCATTACAGTTTTTTTTCTCGTGAAAGAATTTTTTGCAACGACTGTAGGCGCTTTCTTAACACGGTTCCAAAAAATGCTCCCGAGGGATTGATAAAAACTGTAACAGAGAGGAGATAGACTGAGCCGCAAGCCCTGACCCTGGGCATGTTTCATACGATTTAGTACAAAATGGAAGGGGGCGGTGGGTGGTGGGTGAGTCAGGCTTGCTGATTTCAGATCAGTGTTTCCGAGCTCCTACACAGCTTGTGGGGAGGATTTTACAGCAGAGCCCATCACATGGAATCTTTACAGGCGGAGTAATGACAAAACTGACAGAAGGAAAACCTGGTTCGGGTCGGGCTCGAGGCCAGGCACAGTGATATAGGCAGCTTGGCAGTCCGTTCTAAAGACGCCGGTTATACACACCTTCCGCCCACTTTAGGATGGTCCCCATCCTTTGGGATTCAACTTCCAGGTCAAAGATGGAGAATCATTTCTGATTCAATTAAGTGATCTTTGATGTGGACAGTATTTACAAATATATTTTTGTACACAATAATAGTAATAAGTCTAGTTCAAATGACCAGAGGATTTGTAGTTAAAATACAGCACTATAATAAAATAACATCTACTGCAACCCTGTTTGTTTATAAGTCCCAATAAAACAGATCTAAATAGATGTACTTTTACTTCAACAGAGGGAGGTGTGATGTTATGTCAAACAATAAAATCAGATTTATTTACGTCAGATTGGTTTGGTTGTATTTTGTCAAGCACACTTCTTTTGTCAACAGCCATTGACCAGATGACCAAACATCTGTCCAATAGTCTCCCTCTAGTGGCAAGTAAGAGGTGTTGCAACTTGCAGTTAAAAAGGAAAAATAGAAAAGATCCACCCAAGTTTCATTTCTCCCTGGCTGATTAAAAATAACACTTCTTTCTCTCAAACAGACAGTTTGGCTCCACGTTCTGTTGAAAGGGTTTTCGATTCAGTTCCAATGGTTTTCCACATGTGATAGAAAGAGGGAATGGTCTTGTTGCCTCTGTCCCTGACCTTTGCTCTGTCTCCATGTTTAACAGTGCCAATCCATGCAGAGGTTTCCTTCCCTGGACTCTTCATCCCCAATATATCACGCATACACATCTAAACATCACAAACACAGACAGAGACAAACAACATGAGCATGAAACAAGTGAACAAAGTGATTCAGAAACATATTATTCTGAAAACCTCCACACTGGTAATGAAGCACAAGACAGTTCCTACCCTTACAGAGAGTTTCAGTGTCAGGGGCTAACGGGCACCACTAGCATTCACCAGACCATGGAAGTCTTCCCAGGCTCTGAAAACAGACGCAGCAACATATAGGCCAGGATGACACTAAACATGTTAATAAGCTGCTCTCTAATGGAAGTTAATTTCAAATGAGAATCCATCACTGCTGTTATCAGTTCACTGCAGATGCAGAGTTACAATGAAAGTGTTGCATGCAGTGGTTTTAACGTACTTATGTGTTGATGATGCATGCATATGCAAAACCGAAAGTTCTGCCCTGGTTTATTTGCTGGTGCTTACATTTTGTGATTAAAAACATTTCATTGGTGAATCAGAGCTGCAATGAAAATTTATGCTGCAGTACTACAGTGCATAACCACATTTAAAATCAGTTTGGATATACTTGAACAATGTGAGATTTTTGCAGCAACACAAATGCAATAGGGATTAAGTCTAATCCATGTGGAAAAAGGCTGGGTGTCTACACATAATGCATGAGTCATACTGCCACCTGTATGAGAAAATATATCAATGCCAAGTTTATGTGTGTGCATGCATGTGTGTGAGAGAGAGGAGAGAGACAGAAACCAATAATAAAAGCTGGTAACATACATACTTGATGCTGTCTGTGTGTGTCTTGTACTCCATAATGGTGTTGGGCGGCAGGTTGAGGACCCTGCGCAGGGTGTCTCTGATGCGAGCAGTGGTCGCCTGGTCACTAGCTGTTTTGTTCCAGATGGAGATGATGTCCTCCTGTGGGAAAGATATGGGGGAGGCAAAAATGGCATGTCTGTGCGCATTCAAGCAGGTAATGCATGAGTCATTTGCAAGTGTGTGTGTATGTGTGTTTACCTGGAAGCGTACTGACACCACAGCCCCACAGATCTCCTCTCCCACCATGAACTGCTCCCCCAGCATGGCCAGGATCAGGTTCTCCCAGCAGCGAGATGCCAGCCCTTTCCTCAGACGGATGATCCACTTCCCGCCCATCTTATTGGCATCATCCTGAATGCAGCACACACAGGATTAGAATCCGGTGTACACTTCTAAAAACCGGTGGATCCGGTGTGTTAGAAGATGTTGTGGTGGCTCTGTTGTGTGTGTTTAGTGTAACAGATGAGCAGTATCCCTTGATAGGCCCTGAGTAAGTCAAAACACTTTTAGCTGTAGGCTTCAGGCAAAGGCCCGAGATGGCAGAGTATTAGAAGAGTAAACATACATTTAAAACAGATGAGTACGCACCTCCCACATAGGCTTAATGCCTTCCTTGAAGAGGTGGAAGTCACTATGGCCAGTCAGGTCGCCTGGCCTTATCATGTGACTATAGAAACGCCAGAACTGCTCCACCTTGCAAAGAAAAGTGCAATTTATCTTATTTTACACTGTTAGCTGTAAGGGACTGAATCACTTGAGTCAACACTGAGATCAATGCTTAAGTCATGGGCACAGTATGACACAATACACAGTATGCTACAGTCAAGTTAGTGAGCTATATTCGTAGACTTGGGCTGTGTCAAAATAAAACCAGAGAAATGTTCCCTCCATATCTGTGCCTTCTAAACAGATCCTGGATGCAACACAAACAACAGAAGTGTGAAGAAGCAGACGGACCGAGGCAAAGCTGCCAATCTGTTTGATATTCTGTTCGTAGCTCTGGGTGCTAGCTGGTCTCCCTGGGGTGCGTCTGGAGTACCAGAAAGTGTAGTTGTATTGAAGAGGGTGTTCTCCTGCCCCTGGTACCACCATCTGAGGAGGAGACAACAATTTACACACAGGTAAAGGCTACATACACATCAATCACTCCCATTATACATGCCCGTGGAGCTCACCTTTTTCTTGGCAGTGTTCTGTTCCTTGTCTTCGTCTTCGTTTTTTTCCTTCTCACAGTCTTTCGGTGAGCCTTGGTCCTGGTCGTGGTCTCCACTGTCATCATCTTTCAGACTTCATTGGACGTAAACACAACAGACAGCAGACAAATTGGCCACATTAAAGAAGGCAGACTTCCTTTTCCCCCAGAGTATTGCAATCATATAAACTGGTGTTTTCGGCACGTACATGGACCGACACTGCAACTGCCCTTACACTTCATAACATACGGCGCCCTGCTAGCTTCTAATGCTACAACAGGTCCTACTGCAGCTAAGGGCGGAAGAGCATAGTTTAACCCGAGCTTGCGCGCACCCTTCCCCGCCTTTCGACAACTGATACACCGAGGATTCAGCAGAGGCCCGCGTGGCCTGGACGGCTTTCGCCAGGCTAAGCAGCGGTTAACAACATCGCACACCCTCTGGGCTAACATTAATACCGTACTCCGTCCTGCATTTTGGTTTCTTGCAAAGCAATGCACCGTTTCTCAGTTGAACATGCGGCCGTGCACGTTTATAAGCGCAGGGATACCACGCAGTAACCATGCAAAGCTGACACACCTCTCTTTCTACACGCCACGCAAAAGCATTCATTATGTCTCCCTGGTGGGTTTGCATTCGCAACGGGGTGCCCACTCTCTGGCAGATATTCCTCACACAAAAAACTTTGATTACTCACGCGTCAAATTTGTTGTTCATTATTTTCTAGGTGGGAGCTTTTCGGAGTCCGACCACAGCCTCCTGAATTCCGCAGGAACGGCGGCGCGCACAGCGGGCGGACGTGTACGCGCACACAGTGCATTGGTCAGTCTTATGTGTCATGTTGATGAGCAGGCAGAGCTCAATATAAGTTTTAATGTACTGACTGAAGACATGCATGATGTAAAGAAATGAAAAAGTCAGGACAAAAGCGCACTGTTTATGCATATTGATTTTTATGGAACAGATCAGCACCAATGTTTTTATGACACTTTATTCATCACGTCTTTAACCAGTGACTCCCAAACAAAATAAACCCAAACAGGCTGAACCAGCAGACACAGCCATGGTGCAATACAATTGAAATAGGTTAATTATAGCTTTCAAAAGTCTTTGTCCAGTAACTGTGGCTCCAGTTTAGCAGTTATTATAAACAATGTGACTTCTGCAAAAGCACACAGGACACAGGCAAAAGCAGGCAGACAAACACCCGCACACATCACACACATACTGCATGTAGGTTCAAAGGAAAAAAAGAAAAGGAAAAAAAGACTGGCGGCTTCTTCATATGCACAAGCCTCCTCTCTGATGTGCCGCATCCCTTGATTAATCCCCTCCATGCCTCTGCTTGTCATCGGTTCCTGCAGCCACTTCAAACAGCGGGTCAGTTCAGGTCCAGTCGGAGCTTTGGACTGAGTCTGAGGGGAGGGAGAAGAGAGGTGGGTGGGCCGTGGGTGCTTGGGATTGAGGCTGGAGTCGGAGGCCAGGCAGACGGCCTTGGGTCCAGCGAGAAGGGAGAGTGTTGGTTGAGTGCAGGTTTGGTCATGAGGTTAAAGGACGGGGTCGCCGCCGTGCCTGGGCTCAGGAAACCGTGTGTCTGTGTCTAGGGATAAACACTGCCAGGTAAATATGATGTAGCATGTTCGGGAGTTGGGGATGAAGGGTGGGGGCTGTAGCATGGTGTGGCATGGTGTGGTATGGTATGGTATGGCATGGTATGGTGTGGTTGGCTCTGTTGTTGGAGACCGTCCCCTCGCCCCTTTGCCCCCTGGGCCTCCGCGAGGAGCTTCATGAGAGGGCCTTTTGTTCTGGGCCGGCAGGCGCACCAGTGAGTGGACCAGCGAGAGCAGCGGCGGGCCTCTTCAATGGCGGCTGTTTGTTTACACCAGCCAGCCCCGTCATCCTTCATTAGCAGCCCAGCCCACCGACAACCTCTGATGTCCTAATCGCCGATGAGTGTGTGGCTGCCCATCAGCCCTGAGCCTCACCGGTTCAGGATAAAGGGGTTTGTAGGAGTCCCGACACAAACATTCCCACTAAATCTCTCTGCCTGCCTACTCAGCCACCAGCGGAACACACACACACACTCACACACACACACCCTCCATGGAGAGGGCGAATGGGAGAACTGGTTCTTTCATCACGGGCCAAGAGGCACGGAGAGGTGAGCCGACGTTAGCGGAGCAGCGACACAGTCCCAGAACTAGCTACGCATCACCGAGATGTGAGAGACCTGCCGCCCAGAGAGAGACAAAGCAAGATGGAGGGATTATTCAATGGTGCCATCTGCTGACCACAATTACAGAGTTAACAATATGGCCATAGGTGATAGCCATAATTTAAAGGAACAGTTTGCTCAATATGTAAAAAAAAAAGATACTTTCCTCCAGTGCAGTGTGTCCATCCAGATAGTTCCTGTGTGATCTGAAGAGGTTAACAGTCTGCTGAGATCTGCCCTGTTTGTGGAGCTCAAACCATCAAAAATGTACATGCAAAAACTCTCTTTCCAAAAACAATGACACGGATACCATAATTAAATAATCCACAGCCCTCAGGGATGAGCTTCATTGGGAACTATCTCCTGCCAAAGAACAGTGGCAAGCTGTATTTATCCTGCTCTAATTCGTACTCATCGGGGGTGGATGGATACAGTTTGCCAGTGTTATTGTTTATGAAAAACCTGCTGCTGTTGAGTTTTTCACATGTACATTTTTGGACAGTTTGAACTTGCTAAAATAATAACCGTCCAGCCCCTTGTATTGGGGTGAAGGGAGACAGGGGCGATGACAAACTGGAAACCTCGCAAAATCACACAAACTATATGGACGGATAAGGCTAAGTGAGAAAATATCTTAACATAATGTAAAAGATTATTCCAATTAACTGACCTCTTGAATGGCTCTCCCCAGCCTCTCTTGGCTTTTCACCACCCTCCTGAAACACACACACACATTCTTTATCAGTTTTTGCTGTTTATAATGTATAATTCAAAACTACTGCTGTTATCTGTGTAATAAAATGCGATTACAATAGCAGCACTGTAAAAAGAAGAGCCAACCTGTGTATTCTGCGAGCTAAGGTGAGGGTGAAGTTGCCTGGACAGTCAGGCTGATATGTGGATGGCACTATGGCATAAGCTCCGGAGGGAAGACTGCAGGACAGGCTGACATCCTGGGTGTAGCAGTGAGGCACACAACTGGCCACAGGCTCCTCATCTCTGGGTAACGCTGGCTCTGATTCCCCTTCTGGGACCTGGAGACATGATGAAAATAAGACACTGAAGAATCACAGCCATGGTGAATCATTAGGTATTATATCTGTGTACAGGGCTACATCTATATCAGGTATAAGGACGATACCAGCATTTTCTTATGTTTGTGCCAGCTGTCTAGGTTGCCTCTCTCCTCCTACATTATTCCTGGTGGACTGTGCACACAGTCAGTGTGACTGAAAATATCATGGCTCATTTTCCTACCTTCACATTCGCTGCCCTTCATTTTCATACAGTGTGAAACACAACTTCCTCAGACGTGGAAATTGCTCAAGCTAGATAATGCATCACAGGCTGCACGCTTCTCTCCGTGCAAAATTATTTATCATTTGAAGGCATACTGCAGAAACATATTGGTGGTTTAAATAAATTACTCTGAATGGAGAGGAGTGTGCAACGTTGCTGCATCCAATCATGTGACCATACCCAACGGTTTGCACCTTATTTTGGGTGTGCGCTCTAAACTGAATTACTTGGATATTTATTGCCACAGCCATGTCTTTCACATCTCTTTGGACACCTGTTAAATTCAAGCTAGTTTCGACACCATGACGTTTCTATCTTAGAAATGATGCAAACAAGTAAACGTTGAAAATCCTAATGTAAAAAAGAGTATGTAGAAAGCAAATAGGTCCTAACTCTAAATGACACCAGTACTCCACTTTAATATTTGACTGACCCTGTAGATGTGGAAGCCAATAGGGTGCAGGTCAGAATCTGGGCGGTTTTGGTGCAGGGTAATCCGGACATTAACTCCTGCTGTCTTTGCTGGGTCGTCGCACATCGTAAATGGGAAACAGGGGTTCTGCCAGTGAGAGAGGAAGTTCCTGCTTCCCCCAGCGTTCATTCCCACCACCCACGCTCCCGGGAAGTAACTGGTCTCCCACTCTCCATCTGTTGCTAATGGCAGTGAAGGCCCCGGGGTTTTCAGGGCGCTGAGGAGGACACAAACATGGTCTTAAGTTAAAGAATTTATTCAGACACATAACCCATCATTACACAAATCTCCTAATGCAGGGAAAACACGAAAGTACAAAATATTTCCTGGAGAAATTTTTTGGCAAAGATTAATGCTAGAAATGTGCTCACTTCACTTTTGAAATGATAAAAAGTTGTATATGTTGGTATACAACTTTTTTCAAAGAAGTTTACAAAATGACCAGCAGATGTCGCTATTCACTCACCACCATTCATTTCTATGAGGAGGAAAATTCTAAATAATAATAGAAAAAAAATCTGTATCTCAAAAAGTATTAAGTTTATCAATATGTTTAAAGGAACAGTTCACCCAAAAATAAAAACAAAATATGTTTTCCTATTTTTTTTCTTTGCTTTTCTTTCCTACAACGTACAATTACACAGAAACTATGCAGATAATTTCTGCCTAATTTGGTGAGGTTTCCTGTCTGATGTGATCTTTCGTGTCTCCCAGTGCCCCTGTACTCTGTACATTGGAGCTGTATGGGTATTCATTTGTGGAGCTCAAACTGTCAAAAATGTATATGTGAAAAACCCAACGAAAAAAACTAAACTGAAAAAACAACAAAAAATAAAAAATAAATAAAAACACAAAACAAAACAAAAAAAGCCCACAGGGGCAAAGAGTTTTGTTTAGAAGTACTTCCTGCCAAAGAACACCACCAGATTGTATCTATCTGCCACCAATGAGTATGAATTATGCGTGGATAGATACGAGTACATTTTTTTGTATTATGAATGTTCCTTTAATACGCCACTTTCCCAAAAATACCTGACCATTTTAAAGTTAGAATGGAATCACTATGAGAAAAGCTGTTGACTGTATCATTGAGATAAGACAGACAAAAATCAATTGAGCATTGATTTTTCCTTAAGCTGTGTACCTAAGAGAAGTGGGAGAGGAGGAAAAGACCCTGATGAGGAAGCGGGTCTCGGCTCCTGGTAGGAAGGTACTGGGGATCAGCAGGTAGTAGCCGGGCTCAAGCAGCCCCTGGAGAACCACCTCTCTCTCATAGGCATGGCAGTGTGTAGAAGCACACGGAGGCTTGTTCAACATCCGGCCCAGATTAAAACGCTTCTTCTCCACCTGGGGAAATTCACACACAAATAAATAAACCATTATGCAGACGCCTACGCACAAACCCAGACCTGTTGTCTTATGTAAGTCACACCACAAACCTTCCACATGTGTATAGCGATAGCCTGGTAATGCTGGTGCTTTGTGTTCTTGCTGTCCTCTGGTGATGTTTGTGCATATTGCTCCGTGTTTCTACATTTCCTGTGCTGCAGCAGGGATACCAGCACCTCTCCTCTCTCACACACTTTGAGCCAGAACTTGGGGTTGCTGCCGTAGCTGCTGCTGTTGCGGCAACCACCAGCAGAGTGCCCTTTAATCCACCGTCCCACCAGCTGATGGCTGTGTGTCAGCAGATTTCCTGTTGGAGAAGAGAGTTAAGGATCAGTTGTGTGAGCGTGCATCTTTGACTTAACAGGGATTCAGTTTGATTCATGATTCATGGCATTTTGATTTAATAACAATTTGAACAGTTTGATTCATGATTCATGGCATTTCGATTTAATATTTTTTGGGGGGGGGGGGTT
>OMLF01010285.1:0-23985 GCA_900302615.1 Holocentrus rufus
GAAGTCAACCATCTGTTTTTATGCACCTCACACAAAGTCAATGCTATTTTTTGTTTGGCACATTTTAGAAATTTGATTTAAAATCCCCCACCCTCCCCTGCTACTAATCCCACAGTACTATTTTATCTTGATTGATTGTTGTGTTGTCCGTTTGTCTTAACCTTTTTGTTATTTAATGCTGTAAACTTGATATTGCTCGAAATGAGGAGCAATTCTCAGTAATTCTTGAGTACATAAATAAAGGTTGATGATAACAATATCAATGAAAGTCTTGCCTCAGTAATTTTTTGAGAGGCCTTTTGTTTATGTTCACAACTATTCACTGAATTATCCACTGCCATAAGAATTCAGAATGGATGTTTTTGGTTTGGTTTGTGCACATGAGGAATTCATCTTGGTGGGTTGCTCCAAGAGGTCACTTCGAATGTCGTATAGAAAAACGTAAACGAGACGTTTAAGTAGCTCATAAATTGGTATGTAAGTAAAATTGAAAAAAATGTAAAAGTAAAAACGATAAAAATTTACATCTTGAGCTGTTTTAGAGCATACCGCCTGCTCCCTCCTCCCATTTGGTCTCAACTTGAACTGTGCCCTTAAGCACCTGGCCAATTCCTCATGTACTGTAACAGCAGAGATAACAACCTCCCAACCAACTGTCTGTCAAGTGTTTCAGAAATCAAACCAAGACCTGTGTCTATCATTATCACTGTGTGTGTGTGTGAGAGAGAGAGAGAGAAAGCACAGTGGACCGATGATGTAGGGCTGGAATGATGCATTGATGTAATCGATTACGTCTATTTGGGTGGAATGCATTGATGTGTTGCACTGTTTACGTTCTTCCCCAGTGCTTCTGGGCATGCTGAAAACCAGACTTTATTCCTCAAAAGTGTAGGAGTTCTTGAAACAGAGACCTAATAAAACGGGGCTCTGCACTCCTTGTCAAACCAAAATGGCCTACCGCATGCACAGAGTTTCTGTTTGCAGCCTCCGGCGATTAATCAATGTATTTTCCATTACAAACACAACTGCAGCCCCGTCAATGAATATGCACCTGCACTTTCACACACTCTCTCTCTCACTCACACACGCCGGTAAGCCGCAACGGAGTTCATCACCACAGTTGTTTATCTCTGCTTCTCACAGCAGTGCACAGCACAGCAGTTGTCTCAAAAGAACATCTCCCCGACCTCAAAGACAGCAGCCGGAGTATTTGGACTATTACTGCGAGTTTTGTCTGATTGCTGGTTGGTTGCCAGTCCCTTGGAGGAGTCGCTGCATGGTTATCTGTTACCAGGAACAGAGGTGGTCCATGACAGGAACCCTTTCGGACCCTGAGGTCACACAGCTAAGGAAGCGCTTCTTGGATCTGAAAAGTGATCTGCTTTACCTCTGCTGGTGAAGTGCCTCCAAAAGGGCCTGTCAGCACAGCACAGGAGATGACTTCAAGATGGGAACTGGATACCACATTTAGAGATGATGCACTACATGTATGCATTTTTGCTGCTGCCCATGACCCAAAATTTCGCAAACTGAACTTCCTGGCAGGAGAGCAGAGAGCCTAAAAGTGCAAGTCAAAGTTCAAGCTCCTCAACTGCACGCGAAAGAAGGGAGAGACAGAAAACGCAGTGACATCACAGTGTGGAACAGGATGACTCAGCAAGTGCCAAACCACAATTTTCAGAGAAGAGGCCAGTATCTCTGCTGGACACTTTCCTCGGCTCGGATTCAGATGAAAACAACAACAGTGACGAAGACTGGATGTAATCAAGATGATGAGACTAACGGTGAAATGTTGAGGAATGAGGCACTGATTTATTTTGGAAAACCGCCTATCCCAAACAATGAGAACCCACTCCAGTGGTGGAAGGAAAATGAAGCAGGGTATCCCACCGTGGTCCTCCTGGCCAAGACATATTTGTCTCTCCCATCGTGACTGAGAGAAAACCAAGTCTGACTGCAGAGCATGCAGACATGCTTACATTCCTGCACTGTAATGCGAATTGAACTCTTGTTGTCCCCTTTAGTTTTGAGAGAAGTTCAATATTGAGATCAGTGCTGATTGGATTTTTTTTTATATCAACCTCCTCTGAACGGTTACTTGAACTGATCAACATTTCAATTACTAATACATGCCCTCAAATATTTTTTTAACTATTTCCGTTGGGCTAACGTAATGTTGGACTTATGGACATTCTTCAAAGTGAATGATGCCCTAAAATCTTCCTTTTTTATGCTGGGAAATTATTTGTAATAACAGGATGAAAGATTAGTGGTAGAAGTTAATCAGAAAATAATCGATAGATTAATCAAAAAAATCATCGTTAGATTAATCGACTAATCGGAAAAACGATCAGATTAATTGATTAAAAAGAAAAAAACACTCGTTAGTTTCAGCCTTAGTTGGGAGAAGCAGAGATAAACAACTGTGGTGATTAACTCCATTGCAGCTTACCGCCGTGTGTGAGTGAGAGAGTGTGTGAAAGTGCAGGTGCATATTCATTGACGGGGCTGCAGTTGTGTTTGTGATGGAAAATACATTGATTAATCGCCGGAGGCTGCAAACTAAAACTCTGGTTGCACATACATGGATTCTATAAGGTTTTAATAACTGTATCACACAGATACACATACTTAACTGATGTGGCATGAATGAGCCTAGCTGTCTATATGATTGAATGTGTCCATATCTGGACATCTGGCGCATTACAGGCATGTTATCCGTACTTGCCTGTCTCTTTTTCTCATTTTCCATTTCCTCTATCATTTGTCTCCTGCTGCCTCTGCCTTACCTTTGGCATCCCTATAAATTGACCTCTGAAAACCTTAAAAACTATTTAGGGGGCTGCATGTTTTTCATTGCTGCTTGTTTCATCAAATCATCACCGGGTATGTCGAACATGTTGCACAACACCCCTCCACATACTTACAGATGTGCTTCTTTTATCCCTTTCATAACCTCATTGATGCACCCTTCACTCTCCCCCACCTCTTTCCTGGCACTGATCCCAGTTTTATCTGACTTCAGAATTAATGTCGAATGTCTGTTTCCAAGGCCAATTTCAATCTTTACCGTTTTATTAGAACTGATTGATTTTTACCATGGCAGATATGGAGATCTCCGAAGGACCAGAGACAGGCTCTGCATGGCCATACTATGTTTTGCGCTCGGTCGTTGCCAATATTAACATTTGCTCTGCCTTTCCCTCCTTCTTCCAGGTGACGAAGGATGATTTCATGAGCTACGATTACATTCTTTGCATGGACGAAAGCAATTTGAGGTAAAGACTTTCTCACCTAGAGCAATATAGGGAGAAACATTATTTTTCCATGCAACTGCATTGTTTGGAGTGCCACGTAAAAGGGCTCAGGTTAAAACTGTATTTTTTATTTTCATTTTTTTACTTCTTTACTTTCCCTTAAAGCGCTTACACATAATTATTGCCAGCACTTTCAGACACATAGCAGCTCACTCAAAATGTAGAAATGGTCCTAGACACTAATAAAAATGCACTTAAACCTTCAGGAACTTTACGTCCTGTTATTAAATGTTCCATTTTACACTTTAATGGTTGGCTTGGCCCAAAAAACATTTGCCTTAAAGAAGGGAACAAATTGGCCTGCTAACCGCGAGAGAGATGTGTGCGTCTCCCTCACATACACACGCAGACATGAAAGTCATGGTGAAACATTGAACTATACCTAATGTGTAGGTTAATGTCTCCCTTTAATGAGCCATATCCTCTCTTAAGCTCTTTCCAAAGGGCAGGGGGAGGGATATTTTTTGCTACTTTGAACGTTTAGGGATCATTTTGAGATCACATGCCTATGGCGGATCTGATCTGTAAGCAGCTTACTGAGTTCTTTGGATGCCTCGTCTTTGCTCTTTGGGGCAGATTTTTTCCTTTCTCTACCTCTTTTTTTTCTCTCTTTCTTCCATAAGTGTTAAGCTGTCCAGACTTGAGAAAAAGAGACCCAGTCCTAGACGAAAAGGGGAGTCTGTCCATGACTAATTCCCTTAACAGAATCCATCTCGTTGTTGTCAATTAGCAAGATTTCATTGATTAGTCGAACTCCAGTTTGACTTTGAATTTTAATGGAATTAGGCCGATCACTTCTTTGTTCTTGAGCCTATTCCAGCTCTAAGTTGATGACACTGATGGTGTGAAATTAATCGTGCGGGTGTCATGGAGTTTCCTTTTATTCGATTTTTGGTAGATATGCACTATTGGACCACATCACGACACCCGCACTGAGGCTGTGCTTCATGCACCAGTGTGTTTGTGGGGGTTGGGGGGCACATGTGGCCGACTTATGATCCAGCCATAACATTAACCGGAAACAATTAATATATTGTGCCTGCAAGACTAAGTACTCAAGATACCTCCATAAGCTTTAGTCACTCCATTTATGGACTAAAGACTTGTTGCTTGCTTATATAGTCTTGTTACTTAAGTCATGACAGCATTTCACCTTCTGTTTAGTAATGGCATGAATGGATCAGGGCTGTTATTCATATCCAGTGGTTAGATAATGTGAATTGTGTAAAAGTCAATGTGGTCTTTATTCTCTCTGGCAAAGCAGGGTGTATAGATATGTTTTCTGTCCAAAATGCATATTGTGGCTGAACTGTCTTCTTTTGTATTGAAGTTAGTTGTTGTCTCTTGTCTGCACAGTGACTTGAACAAGAAAGCAAACTCTGTGAAAAACTACCGAGCAAAGATTGAACTCCTTGGTTCATATGACCCTGAGAAACAGCTGATCATCAAAGACCCGTATTATGTAAGTGTTCAAGTGTTTTCAGTCTTTTCTGTTATTGATCCCTATATTGGTAAAGATATACTGATGCCAAATGGCCCAGTGCTCAGAGAAACTGGGAGAGCACAACTCCAAATCCCCACTGCTCATCACACAGTTCATCAATATGAATGAATTAGCCAAAAATGATTATTCAGTGAACGCAGTGCAGTGAAATGTTAATGCACGCTGCTGCTGCAGATTTTGACCAACCTGTTTCCATACCAGCAGCATTTTAATCATCTTGAGCAGACTGACTTTTCCCTGGGAACGTCACAAGGTTTTGTGAGATTTCACAATACCTCTTGCAAATTCACGTTTTACCTTTTAAAAACATTTTAGCTGATACAGCGCATAAATCGGCCTAAATCAAGATTCTTTTACTTGTAACCTTAATGTGCTCTGGTTGGCAGCGTTGAGCAAAGTTTAAACCTAAAGAAGATCAAGTTTATTAAAACCACATGACCTACAGTGTTGATATAATGTAATATATGGTGTATTTTCTTGTGCTTGGTGGGGTTTTTATGGATTCTTTTGCTGTGCACGGTGGAAAAAAAAATAGGACAGATAAAAGTTTCACATCCATGATCCGTGAGCACTGTCCACTTTGGTTTGCAGGACTTATGAGCAAGAACTTCCATTAATATTTGAATGCTCATAAGATAAGAAGTGGCTTTTTAACTTTGGACGTAATTGACAGAAGTCCTGCCTTGTTAGATTCAACCAATTTTGATTGGTCAGACATTGACGAGTGTACATTCCAGTCTCGAGTTGAACGCACCGCTCTTCGCTCCAGTGCAGAACGGTTGCAAGTTCGACTGTGCAGCTTCCAAACCACAGCCAACAATGAAAATTTCGCCGCTACTGTTTGCTCTACCGCCTGCCAGCGAGATCGCCCCCTAAATCTGCCTGTAAAAATCAACACTCTGCCGGCGTTAACATAAAATGACACCCGTCAGAGCTAAAAAATTTCAACACTCGCCTCAGAGGCTGTCAGCTGTAAGTGAGCAAACAACACTCCCGACAACACTCACCAACTCCAAATGATTGTCCCAGAAAAACCAGAACTCCGTCACAGTGGAAGATTTCCTGTGTTTTGCGGATGAAGAGAAAGGAAAACATTGAACCTGAAGTCTTTAGCAGAACCGCTTTGAGTTTGTTTTAAAGAGCGTGGTTTTGGACGGGCTGTCAGACTTGAGGTCCATGTGGCGGTTCTGGAGAGCATTCCCTCTCCGCAGGGACAGATAGCATCGTGCCTAGGCATGGTTCGTTTAAGAGTAAATTGGACACGACCACAGCAGTTGACGTTTCACCTCGGACTCTGCGCTCCTCCCGCCAGCGAAATTATAGTGCACAGTCACTCCTTGTTCGCAAAGTTTATATTTTGCTTTGTTATTTTCTTACATGCAATTTAATGTACCGTTTTTACAATATTTAGAATTATATGAAGTCTTTATGCGGTCTTGATTAAATTTGCCATCTCATGCTTCGTGGCTCATTCGCTTCCTCTGGACCTTCAGCGCTTCCTCTGCAGCTGGAGGTTCTGCCAGATGCTTTGATGATGTTCCCTGGCTGCTTTTTATGAGAGTGAATTTGATTTCTGCATAATGGGCGTACGCGGGGAAAAGCACAAGTGGGAATAACGGAATGAGTAAAGCCTTGGCACACCGGAGTCTTGGTGGAAGTTGGAATCTGCGACGGTCATTCCTCAATATTCAAGCCTTGACATCTTAGGAATGATAAGGGAGACTCGGATTGTTTGGGTGAGGTTTTCATATTAAGTGAACCGTGTTTTTATAACTCCCGTAAATAAATAGTTCTAAATCTTGAGAATTAACAGTTGCTTGTGTGGTCTTGACAGAGGACATGGATGTGGATGTTGTGGCTAGAGCCCAATTGGACTAATAATATGTGTGGATTACTGTGGTTCTGTATTAAATTTTTTGGGAACAGGATCTTTTGATAAAATAATGTCAACATTTTAAGTGACTGGAAGAGAGATGTTGTGGCCAACCGCGGAAGTATATGCGAATATTGTCAGTCGTTTCACTTTATCTCTTACGCTAGCTTCGGTGTTGCTTGAAAATCACTTGTGTGTTTCTTTGTGTGGGGCTCCGCAGTGCAGGGCCAGAGGTTTTTGTTGCAGTCCATGTGGTTTTGGACTCATGTAAATGCCGTGGAGACTTAACAGTATCGGGTTGTGGTCCCTCGCCAGCAACCGCGAGGCATGACAGCAAGCCAAAAACACCGGGGAGAGGGTTAGGGGAGAGCCAGACAGCAACTGTCTGTGTCAAGATAAATGGAGACAAGCCCTAGTCTCTCTAGTCTGATGATGATGACAAGCTCTCGGGGCTTGGCTTCATGTTGGGAAAATTACTCCAAGGTGGCTGTTGCACTTTAATTATCTGCTGTTACAATGGTTCCAGGTGTGGATTTAGACACTCTGCTAGCCATTTTAGTGTTAGATATTTAGCTAAGTGGTGTTGTCACGTAGGTTAATTTTGTAATGAATTGAAGCTGAATTTATCTTGTTGTGTTTCCGTGAAGCGTTTTCAATGCCAAAATGTTCAGTGTAAAGCTGCGCCGGGCAGCATCGCACGTCTGCAGCCCCATATGGCAGAGGAAGGAAACCGAACAGTGCAAGGAAACTATTTAAGGAAAGTATTTAAATTACTGCAGAAATCATTAAAACATGATGTGAGTAATCTGTGCCCACATTACTGACCTGGCTGGTATGTGATGCTTTATAGCAAATGGACGAGAGGGGCAAATGGTTTTACGGCCACTTGAGCTTTGTGTTTTAGCGTGTTTGCTCCTCGGATGTTAGTTTTACTCTGTTGCGAATTTGACAATTGTATTTATTGGCTTATTTACTGGCTGCTGCAGAGGTGCAAAGTTTATATTTCACTTTTGATTTGTTACTTCCTGTGCAAGGAGAAAATGTTCACCAGTGGCCTTATTAAACACTCTTCAGAAGGAGTTTACAGGATCTCAGTTAGTGAGGATGGAATGCTCTTCTCTCCCACTTCCTGATTCATTTCAGTTCAAATTTATCATCTGTTAAAAGTGAGTTTGCGGCTTCCAAGAGTAAGAAGTTGTAAGTTAAAAAAAAAAAAAAGCCAGCAAATTTTGCCCAAAATTTCCCCCCCAAAATTTCCATGTATCATCCGCTTAAGAAAATTGTTTTCTTGATCACCAATAAAAACCTGAAATTCACTTTATGTTCTTTTGTGTGTTTTTTCTGCTTTGTTTCCAAGGGGAGTGAAGAAGATTTTGAGAAGGTGTACGAACAGTGCTTGAGATGCTGCAAAGCATTTTTGGAGAGCAACTCCTAACAACATCTGACCTCAGATGATCTGTCCCGCCTCTGCTGGATGAGCATCAGTAGTCGCCCAACTCATGCACTTGCAATATACTTCAGCCATACCATCAAATCAACTGAGCCGCTGCGGAGATCACAGACCGACCACCAGAACAACTCGTTCAGTGTCGTTATTGTTAAGCAGGCCACACTGTGTAGAATTAGAACAACACTGCTTGGAGCTTGGAGTTTGTTGACTGTTAATTCAGGGGATAAATAAAAAAAATAAATCAACAAAAGTCTTCATAGAGATTTCTTTTTCACACACAACATGCATCTTTACAAATGTAATTCAGACATAAACCAAAGCACCTTTGTGAATGTGTATATATCAGAATGAGTCCAGGTATCTTACAAAATGACATTGCATGACTGGAGATCTTAGTTGGTTAATGGGGTGAGGTTAAAGGTCAACACTGGGGTCAAGCCTAATGTTAATCTCTCTGGATATTTTGTTGGGTGTTCAGCACTTGATTTACTTTCTGATTTACTACTTCCGTTTTAAGTTGGAATGCATCTCATACCTCATCTGTCGGCACATGATGGTGTTTTGAGAAAGATACTCAGGTGAACAGTGCAAAATTTCAGAGGGCTGATCAACTGATAAAAAATAAATAAGTGGAATAAGCAAGTACTTTGATAAAAACTATGTAGACTCAACCATCAAATTATGTGCTTGTTCCATTTTTTTTCCAGTCTGTAGGGTCCTTATTTAAATAAACCCTGGGCAATTGTTGCTTTCTCCACTTTTAAAGTAGATTTTTCACATTATTTTATTATCTAGAGAATTGCTATTTTCAATAAGAAAATGGCCAAAACAAACAATGAGATCATTTCTCGCTGATGACCACAGGAAGTTGTCCTCCTCTTAATAGAATGTTAAGTTTTTTTTATTAAATTATCTCAAATATATTGAACTGTGGCAATCCCAGCCTTGACCATACAAATGACTGAACTAAATGTGAATGTTTTGATATAATTATGCTTTCACTGTAGTTAACGACAGAAAATAGACGGAGGCCTGTGAGTCATCCAGAGGAGGCGGAGCGGGCTTCGAAGTTAGAGAACGGAGCTTGTGACCTGAGGGTCGCCGGGTCAGAACCCCAGACAGGGTGGGAAAACGTCAACAGGCGAGGTGAGTGAGAAACGCTCCCCTCTTCCTTCTCTGTCGATTGCCTTTGATTTCCTCTTAAGTAAGACATTTAACACCCAGCAGCTCCACTGCAAAAGACTTTGACACTGAGCTGCTCCTGTGTGTGTGTGTGTGTGTGTATAAACTTTATGAGTCCGTGGAAAAAGAGCCTTTGTGCTGTCAAAAAGGGAGATGTTGATTTATTTGTTGGACAGAGTGTAAGAGAGCAAGAGTAAATGTCACTGAAATACAGTGTTTCAATACACAGTGTTATTCCCCCGCCTGAGGACATTTGAGCCTATATTTGGGAACATTCGCCACTGGTTCCCATAACCATGGACATGAAAGAAATGTGACCTTCCCTGCATCATTTTCTGCCCCATAAATTATTATTTTATTTATTTATTTTTTTAGTTAAAGGTTAGGTGACTAACATTATGTCTACCCAGGATGCTGTTCTGGTGTCAGAGATGCATGTTTTGGGTCAGAACTCTTATATGTACTAATAAATAAGGCTGATCTTGGAGTAAAAGTTGCAACAAATGTCAACAAAATCCTTCAAATTTTACTTTCTATAACATCACAGACTTTTTAAACATTGTGGTGATAGTTGTTTGCATTAAAGGCTGGTTAGACTCCCCTGGGCCATATTAATAACACATTAGAATTAAATTGACCCATGTTCCCATTTAAGGTCATGTTCAATTACAAATGGGAAAAAAAAGTAGTTCACCACAGGTGAAAACAACAGAAAGCGAAGGCACGTTTTTTAGTAGGAAGCATGAGGTTGAATTTCCAAGTTTGAAGGTTCGTAGTATCACTGTGACATTGCCAATGTTGTTGTGTGGTAGGTTGTCATGCCAAATGACGAGTATAAACAGACCCTGCTGCAAGGGAGTGATCTCTGCACAATGCAGCACGATGGTGAAGCAGGCCAAGCATGCTTTATGTTATCATTTAGCCAAAACAGATTAAAAAATAAGAAATATTTGCTCCCTCAAATATTCTCTCTCCCGCAGTTATGTCCTTCTGGGGGAAATGGTAAATAAGCCAGCATTAGCAAGACTTCTTAACCAAGAACTTCTGGCCCAATGTGACTATAATTAAAGCTCTGATACACTCCAAGTGTGGGAAATGGAGTAGATCTGCATTTTACCTCTGCTGCTAAAAAAGAGATTTCCCATTCTGTGATCTGACCTTTTCAAATCGTCCCTCTGTAAACATGCCAGTGGAGATTCGTCCAGCCAAAGACTCTTGCTTCAGGACTTTGTCCAGTCATTGTTTCATATTTCCAGTTGCGCATGCAAGGAAAACAATACAAAAAACACCCTCCATATTTGTACCAATCTTATAATTTATTTAAATATATTTCATTTTTAAATATATATGTTTTAACACCCATTTGATAAATGTCACATTAATTTATGGTAGTTAGATGGATTCCTCTTATGCTTTGCTTTACAATATGTACATATTGCACTTGGTTAAAATGTTCATAGCCTACATTATGTACAGCGGGAACTTGTGACAACTTGAATATATAAATATATAATGTACAACACTCAAACCAAGATTCACAGGAGTTACAGACGTTTTGGCTGCAACCACCACTTAAGATAGTGTCTCTGTCTTGCGAAGACATCAAGGAGGCAAAGAAATGTTCATGCAGTTAATAATTTAATCACAGTTCTCAGTGTGAGCACAAGTGGGTGAAAGACTGCAGCGACGGCCGGGGTCGGAGAGAACTTTTTGTCCAGTAATAGGTAGTGCTGAGAGGAGGTGGCGGGCTCGACCCAGAACATTAATGCACAACAAATTGTAGAAGGCATGTCATACCCATACTAAAAATATCACTTACATTTGGGTTCATGAACAAAATTAAAAAAGCAATCCCTTTTTTTTTTTGTTTTTTTTGTTTTGGCAAAAAAAAAAACTTTTGCAGGAAAAAAAAAAGGCCCCGAGTTGGTTTTCTCAGCCACTGGTTCATTTTCTTCTACCACTTGTTTTTCCTCTTCTGTCGCACCATCTGTATCTTGGTGTGTTTTTGTTGCCAGGTCATTTCCTCCTGTAAGGATAAGTGGTGACAGCCCACCATTGGGGCCAGGCAGGGCAGAGAGTGGCAGTAATCCACGCCGCCGCAGAACATACCACCCTGGAGGACAATACACCGCGCCTAATAGCAGTCGGGGCTGGTCAGAGTACGTTAAGCTTCCCTGTTACTGTCCAAGGCACTTCTTTTTTCAGATTTTTTTTATTCTGGATCACTCGGGTTTGGCTTCAACCTGCAATGAAGAGGAAGTGAAATTCAGTGCTGTCTCAGACTTGGCAGCCTCTGAAAAATTCTTTCCTTTCCAGAAATGAATCATGAAAAATAAATCAAGAAACGTGCAGGATTTGCCAGAGATGTGGTGTTCTTGCTGTGCCGCAGTTATGCGCTGGCACGCAGATCGCTGCTTTCAACAGCTGTATCAATGTATGTGTATGACAGAGGAAAACATTATGTTTGCATTGTGAGAAACATAAGTGACTTAGAGTGCCAAGAGTGCATCTATTTGTTGTTCAGACCGCAAACAGCACATTTAACTACATGTTACTTTATCACTAATTGACTTAGTCAGATATATGGTCTGAAATAGGGATTTAATGTCATGTAAAGTGAGAAAAAGTGGACTGTATTGGTCTGTGCATTACAGCTGTGCATGCATGGGAGTCTTTCTTAATCTTTCTCATTTATATTTTTAAATTTGTCTGATGCATGATGTACTTTGCTGAACGAAAGTGCAGTTGTGCAAAATCTATTGCACAGGTTGCAAACTTTCCCACACTTGCCCACACACGATTTCAGATGTGCTTGCTGTTCCCTCACTCTGTGCAATCACAACCCACCAGAACTTTGACTGTATTTCCTTTGAGCATGTGTTCTCATTAAAACAAATCAGTGTATAGCAGTCATGACACAACGAACAGGCTATGAAATGTGGCCCAGTACCTTGTGTGCGCTACCCCTCTGTGCACTGCGGGCTGCCGGCTAGCCGTGTGAGAAGCCGCGCACATCTTTTGAAGTCTGAGAAGAGAGAGGTGAAACGGAGACACTTACAAAATGTACATATGACGTGCAGGCTTTTAAAGACGGCGCTCTGCCTCTGCAATCCTTCATCGTGAGAAATATGTTGTTCTGGGACTCTATATGGATCGACCAAGAGGAGCATAACTCATTATGGGGTCAGTATGATGGCAGCTTACATGCAGGTATTGTGCAATCCCTGGTGTTGTGGTAGAGTCTGTACACATGTTTCCTGCACTTGGGACTGAAGTACAGAGGACCTGAAAGAGAGCAGGTTTTGAGATTAATTCCAGGTCTCTAGCCACCTGCCCAAACATCCATTCCACAGCCATTACCCAAGGCTATCATTCTCTTTTATTATCTTGATGACAATCTCTCTCTCTCTCTCTCTCTCTCTCTCTCTCTCTCTCAAAACAGACACGAGACACGTCCACATGCAGCAGGGTTAACAGTGGGTTGGTACAGTGAGGCTTGTGCTTACCTGTTAAATGTTTTAGAAACTTCTCCTTCTTTCTGAGATCTCGGGGGAATATTTCTGTTGAGGGGCAGAGAATGCAATAAATAAATAAATAAAAGGAGCATCAGCCTCTTGAACTTAACTGTCCTGTGAGCAGATTACAGCCCTGCGGTCATTTGATTGACTGCGCACATTCAGTAGTGTTGAAATGTGTGCACAAATCAAGCCAACACAAACCAATTACTTTTAAGAGGACCATGACTTCTCTGCTTAAAGGTACTAGCCTCGTGTTCGCTGGGTTAACAGTTTGAATTATTTCAAAAAGGTGGGTGATGTAAAGTTTATCCCACTACATCTTTGATTGCCCTATAAAGCATCCTCTTCAAAACTCCATGTCTGCCGCCCAGATGTCAAGACGCCACTCACCTATAATTTGATCCCCTCTGTCTGATTTGAGGTTGCGTAAATCCCTTGGCTCCGCCGAAGACTCTCTCACCGGGGATGTAAGCGGGGAAGCCGTCTGTGCCCTGCTCCGACCTCGGCTCTCTTCCACGTGTTTCACGATGTCTGCTATCCGCCTGAGGCTCTGCGCGTCCCTGCTACTCACAGTGGGGGCGGCCGTGGGCGCGCTCTCGCCACAGTGGCCGGTAAGAGTGCACATAAGTAGCACCAGTCCCATAGTGACGGGCTTGCGCAGTCCGCTCATAGCTCCCGTGGACTGACAAAAAAAAGTGAACTCCTTCGCTGCCGCTTTTTTGGGGCGAACTTGAACCGGACACCTGCAAGAGAGGACCGAGTCACACAGGCACGTCAACCCAATAAAACCCAAGACGCTCTTATATCAAAGAGCGTCTTGTTTTTTTGATTTCCCACCAAAACTTACTGAGCCCGCTGATATGTAGAGAAATGACTAATACTAGCGTAAAGGTCACCAAACTAAGTCAGATTGGTGACCTGTGCGCAAGGGCGCACAGCTTAGATGGGGTATTTATCACGAACGCCCCACTGATATACACCCTTTTTTCTATTGCTCTTCCCGTTGATTTTCGTCTTTAATGTTTGCTCTCTATTTTCATGATACAAAATGCAACATCAAATGTAGACTCATTTAGGCTAAGACATGTCAAGTGCACACACTCCCACACCAAACTGACGCCAGTGGAGTCGCAATCCGGGCCCTAAGCGCTTTGATCACTTAGACACATACTTATTGTCAGTCCAGATATGTCCCACTCCGTTTGCATCACGCTCATACTCCGTATTCTTAATGAGTCGATTTAACCAAGTTTACGCTCTTAAAATTCATTTCTCTGTGCCATTTTAGCCCCGACCATGCAGAATAAATCAGTTTTGACTTAGTCCAGATTTGTTGGAAGCCTTTACGCCTTGTCCAACCGAGGGGGGCTTTAGCCTTGAAGCTTTAATGTGAACAAATCAACAGGCTATGAATCGTTGTCTAACAAACTTGATGGCTTAAATCTAATCAGAAGAATGAAAGAAGATCCGGCTACTGAGAAAGTGCAAAATTTGTCATTACCTTCAGCCCTGTAGCCTCTTGCAGTTTGAATACTTCCTGTGCGCCCAGATCAAAATGAAAAGAAAGTCCGTGGACGCAGGATGAGTTTAGGTTCCTAGTACTGTCCGGTCCTTTTTATGTCCTTTTCAAAACACGTCGTCTCTAGGAGAAATAACTTTTGAAGTTAAGATTGGAGCTGGTCAGCATCAGTGGTCATCCTCTAATCCTTGGCTGACTGCGGAGAGGTTGGAAAAACAGCTCAGGACCCGTTTCCCAACTCCTGTGTGCGTCTTGGCTGAAGTGTCAGATCCCTCGCCAAGGTGTAGCTCACTTTTTATTCTGGTGAGCAGACGCAGCGACCTGTCCCATGTGGGTTACTCCGCCATGGCTTTAATTACAAGACGCATTATGGGCACTCCTGACGAAAAAAGTCCACTTAAGTTTCCCGACCATCACTTCAGTGCTGTGTGAAGTTTTCTGCGCCCCCTCCTTTCCGTTATTCCACTTACAGGCTATCTGCAATACGCGGTTACAGGAAGCGTTTTTCTGCTATTCCTCCGACTGAAATTTCCAATCAGCCTGACATACACCAACAAATACCGGCATCTCAGCGCAAATGCTCTCATGACTCCGCGATTCTCATAACCTCCTTTCGATCCATGTTGCTCGCGCGCCTTAAATCCACAATGGAGATTACTGCACAATTACGCACCTTTAACGGTCAGGGTTTAGAGATCAATTACGAGCTAATTTATAACGCCTATTACAGTCGTAGTTTTCTAGGATTTCTGGTCGGAGCAAAAAAAAATATGCACAGCTGAATTTTACAGCACCCCTCAAAGTAGATTCGTCGGTACAACTCCCTTTATGTGAAGGCAAGCAATTGGCTCCCATTCTGTATTTCCCTCCCCCTTACAAATTGAGTTAAGTTAAGTTGCACTTTATTGATCCCCGTGGGGAAGTGTGTCCTCTGCTTTTAGCCCATCTTGTGAGCAGTGGGCAGCCGGGGGCGCTGGGCCAACACCAGTCAAACAGCCAGTGCCTCGGTCAAGGGCATTGACAGGAGCATTAACCCTAACATAGATATCTTTTGATGGTGGGAACCGGACCACCCAGAGGAAACCCACGCAAACACCGGAGAACATGGAAACTCCACACAGAGAGGACCCGCGGCGGCAGGGAATCGAACCCAGGACCAGTGAGGCAACAGAAAAACAAACTTAATACGCATACAACGTTCAAGAACATAAAGATGATTATTACGCACGATATTTAACGACTTGACGTCTTCATGGAAATCCCCACAGAGTCCGAGCATTCGTGACACTTTTTATTTCATCTGATCATAAGATTGCAGATAACTGTCTCAAAAAGCCCCAAAGCATGTTATCATTGCTCATAACTGAGAAACACTTCTTGTCGCCGTGCGTAAAAGCTTGGTGCTGAAAGGACAGCGCGCTGTGGCACCCTGCTGCGCTTTATCCCAAGCTTCGGTTCTTACACACACTGTCCTGTATTTTCTCACCACTGGTTGGTAATGCGTTACCAGTTACAAGTACTGAAACGGGCGACCATTTCAGTGTTTTTCAGAAAACCGTCTCCATCTTCCCAGATCAAAGTGAAACTATAAAGTCCCCATCCCCAAGGCCATTCTCGTTTCATTTTCCCCACATTTGATGTGCTCACACTGAGCTTTGACGGGACTGGCAGGAAGTTTACTTTCTGAAAATATTGGAAACATTGCCAATACTCACATTTGATCAAATAAAACGATGACAAGGACATTAGACATTGGCCGTATTCGTTTCCCCGATGATTCACAGGAGAGATAATTGCATTATCTTGATTTCTGAATATCACAGAGGATGCATCCGGTACAAACTGGGTGTGTAATGGAAAGTACTGTAAAAAAAAAAAGTCGAATGTCATTACTTTGCCATGCATAACGAGTAATATGGAGGCTGTCAGGTGTTGTTTTTGCTCAAGAACGGTTAACCCTAACTTGCATTGCCCCTACGTCTGTATTCTGAACAAATACACCCTCAGATGACAGCTGCTAGTTTGGATTTTGAACCTGACCTCTGACCTGCATATGGTGGAAAGTGAAAGCAGTTTTCCCTCGCGAAATGAAGTATCACATCATCATTAATGATAGGCTATTAAGATCAGAGCTAGACTGTGCTCAACATTGGCCTGCAGGAAATAAACATAAAGTGCCACATCAAACCAAGAGGCAGATTGTACATTTGTAGATGCAAGTCAGTGCATCTGACAACACATTCCACTAAATCCTTTGGCTCAGTGACAGACCAGCTACACCCATCACACTGCCACAGCAACTTCTGGTCTGTGTTCAAGTTGTCATTTCTTTTTTAAAACCACAGTCAGAATTTATTGGCCATCTAAATCTTTGTTATGCTTATATTACGCTCTTGGCTTGCAGATGGAAAAATAGCTTTTGGGAATGCTTTTTATTCTCATTTATAGTGCCTGCATTATGTTGATATATCTTATTCTGCAATTTAGGGCACACTGCAAATGTAATAAAAAACTTTTTATAGGCTCATAATACACACATATTCAAATTACTTGCAATTATTATTAGGTGTCACATGCCATCAGCTCTTGCATAAATTGGCCATAAAATACATTTTCACCGTGAAACGTATGTCTTAGTTCCAGTGAGTCACTAAGTACTGAAAGGCAGCAGTTGGGTAACTCTTTTTCAACAGGGGGGCGCCAAACTGCAGTAACTGAGGCTTTGAACCGTCTCAGGGTTTTCTGTTTTGTTTGTATAGGCCGTTCCCACATCTTGGCTGGATTTAACTTTTCCAATCCAAATTTTTATTTATTTATTTGGGTTGTGGAATAAGGAGAGTATTGTGCTAGTGCTGTACCGAAGTGGCGTACGGTAAGCAGGACGCTTAAAAGTAAAATACATCAGAAGGATTTTTTAATCTTGTCTGATGGCAGATGATGACAGAAGGGGAGATGACCCGTGGTTTCATTGTTGTTTGTCATATTTATCTGTTTTGCATGGCCAGGTTGCTTGCCATTAAACTTGATTGGCTGTCTTCATGCCTTTAGTAAATTTTTGGAAAGCTCTGCTGTGCCTCGGCCTCTTCAGCTGGTTTACCTCATGTGCACTCAACACATGACACTGAACACATGGAGCTAAATGAATTATGACACCGCTTGTTCAGAATATGCTCGGTTACTCCGAATGCAAATTTATGAACACGATTATAGTCAAATGCTTTGCAAATGCTATCTCATAAAGTTATAGCAGAGTGCATGTTTTGTTTTGTTTTTTTCCTGATAGTGTGCAGTTGTCCCATTAATCATCTTCAACCAACACCGTGTCTGAAATATTACTACAATTAACTGCAAAATTGTAAGTAAGCCTCTGGCTTAAAAAGCTTTGTCTTCTGTGCATACAGTAGATACAGAATTGACAACTTATTTTTCAACTGTTGCATATTCTCTTTTGCATGCAGCTATATGACCTTGATTAACATTAATACAGTCACAAGTTAAACTGTGCGTTTTCCGGTGCTTGTAAGACCCTGAGTCATGTTCAAATGACCTTCAGTCACGACCCCCTCACTTCCTCAATTTTCTTTAATTTTAACATCATCTTGTACCCTTGCACCACACGGAAGAGACTGAAGTGGACCTAAACTGAATTTATGCAGCTTTTTTTGAAAGGAGTTCCCCGCCGTTTGAGATGATAAATAAAGTTTTTCTATGTTTTATGACGAGTCATTTTAGGCTGATGAAAGTTTGAGCAAATTATATGAAAATAAATCAAATTCGTGCTATCCTGGAAATATTCATCAAGAAGGTTTCGCTAGAGTTCACACCGATTTTTTTTTCCATTTACAACTGCATCGCTGATACAAACCACATGTAGTAAACTTCATGGGTGTGGTGGATTTGTCACTGCTATCAACAGGCTGCTGGTCGTCTCGTTCTCTGTTCAGTGAACCGTCAGACAGACTTTTCCATTTCTCGCTGAATTCCTCTGCTATATTTCTTTTCTGAAGCACAACCCGATTGATTAAAGACGGATGTGGCCCTCCCTCTAACCCCTGGACGTGCCTCCTTCTCACAGAGTGCCCTGTCCAAGTTGAAAATTTCACTTCCTCATGGTGTTATCCAAGGGCAGTTTCTCATCTTTGTCAAAGAGCAAGGTCCTCTCCGGTACTGGCTCCAGCAAAGGAACCCACTTTTGTAATCAACGGTGTCGAAATGTTTCTGCAGAGGTCAGATATGCTGGCACCTTTCAGAGGAACAAATGTGAAAATGTGAGCAGGGGTCTTAACATCACCAACAGGAACTTGGACACAACACCTCTTGCACATGGCCTATGTTTTCATTTGCTGGAAAGGAAGTGATGTTTTGTCTATGCCACAGAGAACTGGGGTTCTTTCAAGTGGGCAACATGTTGATGAACACTGATGGCAAAGGTTCTGCATGTCTGCTACTTGCATATCTTCCCACTTCCATCCAAAATAACATCCTGCTGTCCTGACAGTACACTTTCTCTCCATGTGTTTCTGGTCAGAGGAAATCCTCCGTAGATATATCACAGATCCCACCTGCCTCTTACTGCTCTGGATTCTTTACTCTCTGCCTTGTCTCTTTATCTTCTCGTCTCTCTTTCTTTCCCATTCATTCTCTCCGTCTCCCTCCATCTTTTTTCACTCTCCGTTTCACTCCCTCGAACCTCCCCGGGGCTCCGACTCATTAACCACAATTGCACTGGCAAATTCACACCGCCTCCTCTGTTGCTGAATGTGATGGTGCTAACTGTTTCCCCCCCTCTCTTTCACCATCTATCATTGTCCATCACATTTTCATCCTTTGTTTTGGCCTGCTTCGTTCATGCCGTCATCTTGCTCGCCAACCATCTGCTTCTCTCTCTGTCTCTATCTCCCTCCCTCTTTCTCTTCTTTACATCCTCTCTCTGTTCCCCTCACCTCTCCAGCCTCTGAACTGGGCCTTTCACATCAAATTGTTGTGCAATTGTATGAATATATATATACGCAATACCTTTAAATATGTGAGAAACTGTCAGTGTTTAATTGCTTATGTCTTCACTTGTCCAAGCATGTCTTCCTTTTGCCCAGTCATTCCAAAATTTCTCAATAAATACAAAATGCATGAATTTCTTAATCTTTTTATCTGATACAAAAGGAAACCAGAGATTGTACAGTGTTTATTAGGTCCGTTTCTTACATCTATCATTGGAAATGTAAATAAAACCAAAGCTCAGACTTCAATACTGACGTAGCTTGAGCTGAGTGTGGACAGTCAGAGTCCACTGCCATTATTTCACAACATTTCATGTCCATGGTAAAAAGAGAGAATATGTGATCGCATTAAATATCATTTCAGTGCTAAAAAAAATGTTTATTGACAGGCAAATTCCTCCTTATCAAATTCAAGACAGGACAACATGTAAAATGGTACGTCAGGCCCAGATGTTCCCCGGTTTGAACATTTCCATTATGAATGGATTCCTTATGCGCCCGCCAAGAACTGTACTTCACAAGGAGTTGGCTTCGCCCTTATCTTGCATTCTCCCACAACATGTAGTTGTCACTCTAATTGTTGATCATGTAATTGTCCTGTCTTTATGAATTGTTTTTTTTTTTTATATATATATATTCAATAAGATTTAAAGCTTCATTGTCTTATGTTGTCAAAATGAAAAATGAGCGCCCGGTCCCTGATTGCAAAATTGCAGGTTTTTGGTTGCAAAGTTCACACTGTTGAGCCAATAAGAAATGTGTTTCTCACCCCAGGGCCACAGGGTGGAGAGAATATGAAAACATTCCCCGCCAGAATAAAAAATAATGCAGAAAAAAGGAAAATGGACTGCAGCTGAAAAGCTTTATTTGCATATAGTCTGTGCTGAATACAAATAGTATACGCTATGGCAGGAGTGCACACAATGGACCACACCTCTAATCTGACCGCAAGGCAGCATCATTGGATTTAGGTCAAGTACGAGCATCACACCCTCCCAGAAGTAGACTCATCCAGTCGTAGCACGTACTTCCAAATCCCTAAGCCGACCCAGAAAATCTGGTTGTTGGAAATAAATGAGGAACCCATTGAGGTGACCTCAGCTTGTTACTACGTTTTCAACTAATTGGGGATCCTTTTAATAAAGAAATTAAATAATAAACCTTGAGCAAGGCACTTAACCTTTAATTGGTACAGTGGAGCTGTTCAGTGGCCGAATGAAGATGCTCAGGTTTGAAACTGAGTGATTGTATAAGTATGAAGCACCAACTTTTCAGAAACACAATATGCAATACAGTGTATTCCTGCATGAATACTGTACATGTCTGTGTGCATGTGTGAGTGAGGGAAAAAATGTGTACATTATGCATCAATGTTTTTTATATTGAAAACAGTGGACAGATCACTGATGTGGCAGGAGGAAGAATATGAACACATGATTGGTGGTGGGATCACTTAAGCACATGGTCTGTATTAACAAACCATGTCTGGCAGAAACCTGATACAGCTCAAGATGAATGTAGGAGCTCCAGATTAAACCACCATGTTCAGGTGTAGGAAACAAGGAGGAATCCACTTGATCCTTTAACCTTTTATTTTAAAACACCCAGGTGGTCCAAGCACAGATGAATGTACAGTATCTGTATGTATTTGTGAGTGGATATGCTCCTTTGGAAAGTGCATTGACATGTAATTTTCATTTATAATAAAGAAAAAAAAAGAAGCTAGAAAAATGCACTCAATAGAGCACAGACCACCGCCGAGGAGGCAGATCAGGCATTGTGACACGTGCATCATGTTTTATGTTTGTCTTTGTTGCATCTTTTTGGTTATTGGTGTGAAAAGTTAATCAACCTTTCATTGGGTCGTGAACAAAGTTTCTAAAAAGTTTCATGTAAGTCTGTTCAGACCTTTTTTAGACATATTTGTCACAAACAGACAAGACGCACACAGCCATGCCCCCTCAATACCTCACACTACCATAACTGATACTGATTATATATGGAACTAGTTTTTGATAGTACTGTAATATATCAAATATCAAGTAAAGCTGTGTGATCCAGTAGGAATTGTATCTCTGTTTTCTCTGCTCACACACGTGTGTATTATTCAGCTATGATATACCTGTGAATGGGTAGCCTAACAATTAGAGGTGTGACCTTGTGACTGAAATGTGAAGTGTCAGAGTAGCTGCCCTTACAAAACATCATGTGAGAAGCCATGTGTGAATTCAGAGCACATGTGCATTTTTTCTCACATGTTGGATTTCACATGCGAGCGTCTGAAATTTACCATTTCCCCGTGTGAAAATGACATCTTAATCAGTGAATCTTCTCGTTGCATGTGAAATTAAGTTTTTACATGTGGAGGAACAAAAAAACACTTCAATTAATTAATAGAATGTCGACATTTGAAGTAAAAACACACATCTGAATGCAGGATGAAAAGAATTGCTCACAGATGAGAACCATAAAAAATAACACACATGCTCAAAGACAGATCTATGAAAAAGATTTAATGCTCACGCCAGTGTTTTGGCCATACTGTCTTTGTCAATGATCCAAATGCCTGATATATTACCTAAATAAATACCCTATGACCTTTGACCTCACAGAGTATTTATTTGATCAGCTAACAACCAGGGCCCATTTGACTTTATGCAAAATAAATACATTAAAGGTATAGTGTGTGGGATTTTAAGTTGAAGACAAAAGTGGGATATACTCCTGAGCATGCTTTTTTATCAATGTATATAAACGAGAAATTAAGAATTGAAGTGTTTTCATAAAATTAGAATAATCCAAAGGTTTTACATGGGTTGCCATCTCGCTTTGCCATTTTCTACAGTGGCTCAGATGGACAAAAAGTACAATTTGAGACAAACGTGTTTATCTCTTGCAAGTTGTTTTCGGAAATGCCCGTTTGTAGTAAATTGCTGGTTTTACTACCAAAAGGGGAGAAGAAGAGTGGTCTGTTTCGGTTTTGGTTTATTAGGCCGTGGCAGGGACATTTTAGAAGATTTAGGGCTGGTTAGGATGATTATACATCCATGGTTAGGATTCTGAAGCTGCCCTACAGGCAACTTTCAAGCAGAAAGCATGCTCAGGCTTTTTCTTCTGGCTGTGTGGTGAGACCTCAGAGAAATGGACCATACCTATGGATCACATGTATATACTGCAGCAAGAGCAAGTGAGCAATAAACACGAAAACAAGATGCTGCCATTTTGTTGCTATCTGCCTTGTAATCATTAGATGCTACTAAATCCTGCAAACTAGTCCTTTATAAACAGCAACCACACCCATACATATATTTCAACACAAAATACAAATGAAATGGTATTTATTAAAACCCATACATGCAATTTAGTACACATTATGCACATTAAAATGATTTTAAACGGAAGAATGCTTAAACACGCCCACGAACAGGGAGGTAAAGGACGGAGAAGAAAAATGAATAGCAACATTTGTGTTTTGAATTCACATGTGGGTTTTTATGTGTGGCTTTTTTAATAGTGAAAAGGAAAGTGAGTCAAAAGAGATCTCTCTTAATCAAAGGGTTTGGCCTTGGAGTAAGTGCTTGTGCACACATGTCTGTTTTATAACCTCGGAAAACCAGTGGCTTTTATGTTGCATAATTATATATTTGTGTCTTAATTATCATCAATATATCTACAAGGAAAAAGAGAAAATGCCTCTGCATCCTAAGTGTAAATCTGTCTATAAACTCGCTTGGAAATAAAGGAAATGTAAATATATTCCGTGGAAATACAAGAGTAAAACAAACTTCACTGAAAATGCACTGGGAGAGGAATGCAAGACATTAAGTTAGAGAGGGCAAAATGTCAATGGTAGTGTTTCTTTTTTTTTCTTTATTCAACTGCCATATGATAAGGAATTTCAAAAACACATACTCCACCCTCCTCCCGATTGGAAAGAATCCATGGACGCAAAGTAAACGTTTTTCCTCCATGTAAGACACATGTTTGTTATTAGAAGTTGGAGTCAGGGAGAGAGAGGGTGAAGTAAGAGTGAAATTAATGTTTTTTTGGTCTTTAATACTTTGTGTCTTCAGACAAAACTGGGCTGTGAGGTCGTCTTTTGCACTTTATCGATTGACGATGACAGCCAGATTGTGCGATCTCGGCCCTGCTGTTAACCCCGCACACCGACCCTGTGAGAGATAATTCTTCCATAAGAGGTACAAATCAACAACAAACAGACTCTTGTGCAGCTCATCCAGTGAGTCGCTCGCCATCAGGAACAGAAACATGCTAACCATGGTAGATCCTACACACAAACAGGATTTGAACCCGCACAATTTACAGTAACATGGAGAGAACATATGTTCACAATGGGTGACCGGTTGTTACATGTGTGTTTATTTAAGTGCAATGTGGAAACTATTATCTCTTATACATTGTAATAGCCTAGCTTGTTGCTCAGGAATGGCACCCAGGCCACAGCTGTCAGTGTAAATTGAATTTGTGCAATCTGTAATGACTGTAGTGACCTTTGGCAACAGCGTCACCACTAGCTGGTGGAGACCACCCCTTGGGTACTTTGACATCTTTATTGTCTGTTGACACGGGAATGGATGGGGCGAGGGCTGGGCGGGGGCCGATCC
>OMLF01010286.1:0-20859 GCA_900302615.1 Holocentrus rufus
AGCCGTTCTGCAGCCGCACACATTTTCATGTCAGCCCAACTTGCCAGTGTGCGCAAAACTGTCACACTCCCTTAAAGGCTGCGGATGCTATGTGTAATTCCTTTAACACAAGGCCATGCAGATATCCTTATCATTGTTGTAATGGCCTGCGCATGCCACCCTGCATCCTGGGAGCTTCCACGAGGCAGCTGGTAATTCATTTAATTTATTCAGCTCAAACAGTGGGGCTATCAGACAGTACAGCTACTTTTGTTCCTGTGTTTACGGGCTGGAGTTTTTCACGGGGCACGCAGCAGCCTTCGTCCTTCAGAAGTGATCTCATGGTCATGAGTGATTCTATCAAAGGTCAGGGGGAAAAAAAAAACATTCATGACTTCCTATCTGTAGCCAGTGACTCTGCTTTCATGTAGATAAGAATAAATATCTGAACACACGCACAAAAGGAAACTCTTGATTAGTGCCCTAAAGGTTTACTACAAAGTTCAGGCTCCTGATCTTTTGCATATGGTAGGATATGACATAGAACTGACATATGGCACTCAATCCACATCTACAGAGACTGGCGTGTTTAACAAGCTAATATTTTTTTGCCCGGTTTTTGAAAATGACCTCGATTGAGAAGCATTGTTTTTGCTCCCACCAGAGTAGAGGCTGCCTTTGTTGATTTAATATGTAAACACCATCTGTATTTTGTTTAATCCTCCTCAACAGGTAGCCAACTCTAAAGCAGATCCCATGTCACTCACAACCTAGGACATTTGGCACTCTGGCTCACTGATTCAAATCTGTGTTGGTGCTTCAAAGCAAATATCTTGTTCACGTGTGGTTTGAGCGCTGCGGGTGTATTCACCTGGATCACAGTCAGCGGAGAGAATGAGCTTTATCTCTCCTGATGGATCTGGCCGTTCATAATGGGGTGGACTCATCTAATGAGCTCTGATTAAACACAGACCTTGGCTCCAATTCAAGCTATCATGAGTACATAGCATGAATAACTTTGCATGGAGTTTTTTAAGTATTGTGATCATTTTCAAAGCAAAATACACACCGTCTTAATTAGGAGCTTTTCTGTTATTTAATTATTTGACTTTTTTCTTTTTTTCCCCTCCTCCCCAGTATTCACCAATATGGTTGCCTGAGCATTTTAGAGATAAAGCATCTATAATTACTGGTTTGATTCTTTTTTTTTTTTTTTTTTCAACGGTAAACTCATTTGACTGTAAAAATATCAGTGTCATATTGTGGTGGTGTGCTCCACCACCATAAAATTACGTAATCTAATTTATATTAAACTGTCATCGACAGATTTTATATTTCTGCCTGAAAGGCCATCTCACCCTGCTTTTCATATCTTCAAAGAGAATGGAAAATAACCCAGTGGGCTGGTTGCACAGATACAGATAATGCGTAGTCCTACACTAAAATGGCTTTCTAAGATGGACCAAAGACATGCCTTTAAAAGGCCTATATTTAGTATCATCTGAACTGAAATACACAGGGCTCGTACTAAACTTCCATGATGCTGCTGTAGGTTTGATTCAGATTAATACTGCAGTGTAGATATTTATTAGTGCAGAGATTAAATGATGAGTATGACTGAGGAAGAGAAGGATAAGAGAACTGATTCTGCGAAAACGGATTCTGTGTTTGTCACAACAGACAGCCTTACTTCATGCTAGCTGCTAGCAACAATGCCTTATTTAGCATTGTCTTGTCAGACCTACAGATGAACGCTCACTGAAAACTTCTCCCAAAGAACAGAAGGCAACAAGAAGGACTGAGTCTTGCCGTCAAACAGAAAGTATGAGACAGAAGAAGGCAAGCTGCTCGCTTGATTCCAGAGAAGCATTTGTCTCGCAGGATAGCCTTGTAACCTTTTGGTCTGCCATTTGCACTGATGCCCTGTTGATGGGTATAGATGCAAGCGTACCCACAGGAGGGGTGCCCTCCCCATGTGCCCACCTGCCTCTCTTACCACAGTCTGCTGTACCATGTGGAGCCCCAGATGTAGCCCGCAGAATAATCCACACTCATACACTCATGAAAGTGTCCATCTGGCCCCGCGCGCGAATATTAAGCCCTGGAACCATACAGGCATGGGGACACTGGGCAGCCTCTCTGCAGCCCTGTTGTTGTGGCATTTACCAGATTCAGCAGCGTGCGACACCGAGGACGGCTGTACTTCTCTTTCGCCGTCCCCTCCTCTCAGCCCCGCAGAAAAGGCCCGCGCTAAGGTGGAGCACAGCTGAGAATCACTTGGCTGTGACCGAGAGGTGAAACAGAGAGGGACTGAGCGGGATAAGCTGATTCCTTGCAAAGCAGAGCGGAGTGAGCAGGATCTTTTTACATTAGCTGCGCCTCGGGCGCATGCAGATAACAATGAGGCTCTTGCCTGGCAGGAGAGGCACCAACATTACGGCTCTGTATCACAGCTGACAATGTTTTTCCAGTCAAAATAAAAAGGCTATTATTATTGCATGGCTTTCCTACACAGGTCTGAATAATATCTCATTTATTTTCTTTTACCTGAACGTAGTTAGATCAGCTTAAACTCACTCAATGTGATAAACAGATGGCAGCCTGTCATTTTATTTGTTTTGATACCTAACCCTTTTTGACAACATAATTGTTCAATGTAAAGGCGGTTCAATATAAAGACACTCAATGGTTTGATATGGAATTGAAGCCATTATAGCTGCTTTTTCTTATCTGTAAAATAATTCTGACAAAATATTAACTAATATTTTTAATAGCTAGTGCCTCGCTGCGAGGCTTTAGTGCCGTCTCTGAAGCAGCAGTGGGACAGGCATTGCTCTCGCCCCCGTCCTCGTCACCACTTCACAGGCTATTCAATTAGCAGAAGAAGCATGGGAGATGGAGCCATAATGGAGCTGATGAGATGCACAAGGACAGGTGACACTAATCAGAGCGGCGCCCCATTGTCTCTGTGTGGGCATCATTAAGGAAAGAGCGCAATTTCATTTTTTTTCTTTTTTTTTTTTTTCCCTCTCTGAGCCTAAACACAGGCATGCAAGCTGTGTGCATTCTCTCCCTTATCATCAACTTGCACTATGTGAGAGTACATCGGCTGAATAAAGAGAGAGTGCAAAGACTGGGCAGAGTGGAAAACAAGAATGGTTGACACCTTGAAAATAGGCTTTAAAGTGTAAGATTTCAATGGTGTTACATCAGTTTCTTTGGTGAATCCACTGATAAACTGATATACCTTGAATGGCTGTTAAACACATCTTATACCCACAGGATTTACTTCCCGCGCTGTGTTCTGCACACTCCTTTCAGAGGTTTGCAAAAAAGCTTAGACATCCACTCTTGACCACATCCACTTTCCGCTCCTCCACTTGACTGGGTGAGGCCGCTGATGAAGCGTGACCTGCCACCGCTGAAGCAGCTTCAGTCCGGTCCCAGTGGCCCAGGCTCATCTTGTCCTCTTCAAAGCCTCTGGCCTGCACTGTGAAGGAGCTCTGCTCAGCTTGCCGGTAACGAGTGCTGAGGTAGTGCGATAGACACCTGAGAAAACATCATGAAAGCAAGAACAGAAAGAAGGGGGAGAGACAAAGACTCTGTTTGCTTCATCCGAGATATTTCTCTTACGCAAGACCAATTATAACGGGACACTTTGGCTCGTCCCAAATAACTTTGTTGGTATAATTTTATAAGCTCATTATTGAGCTATTTTCTTCTAATAAACACAAGCCTAGCCAAGTGTATGTCGGGAACCCTTCTGGGATCCGAGGTACTGTTATACTGGTACTAGTACTGGTGCAAAATGAGACCATATTCCCCAATTCCCAATAATTTAGCAAAATTCTGTACTTGTGATTTTGTTATGGGCTTTTGTTTACAAGTAATACCTCCGCAAAGGATGTGATGTAATTGCCGTGTCTGTCTCACTGTGGACAGGATATTTCAAAAAGCTCTGGACAGATTTATGTGAATCTTTGTACAAATGTTGGTCCTGAGCCAAGGAAGAGTTGATTAAAATTTCAGACCAATCGGACAAAAGATACAAGGACAAACAGAAACTCAACTATGAACGGGTCACAATTCGCCTTATGCCATAGTAGTGCCATAGACACCAATGTTAAAGCACCGCTGTAAAAATACTATTTCAAAAGCTGCGCTGAATAAAATGATGAGCAGATCACACTTTCGTAATATCAAAGCCCTTATTAAAAGACTTTATATGGCTTTAATTGTTGCAGTTTTTCTCATATAAAATGAAATCAATGGAGGCAAATAGCCGCTCTGTTGATTGACTTTGCATTGATTCATTATAGGCTAAGTTACAGTAGACAAGCAAAGCTCTGCCTGTCAGTATTAAATGTTTTAGTACTATAGCAATCATATCAGTAAATTGTTTTTATATGTTCACTCTGTGTCTTAAATGTCAGTCCATTTCTCAAAAAAAAAAAATCCTTTGACAAAGAAAAATAAAAAAATATATTTCGTCTATATGCTCATAAGCAAAACTATATACTTTATTTCTATAGAATAATAGATTAATTGATTGTTAGTTTCCAAAGTTTCCAAAAAATAAATTAATTAATTAATTAACCTTTTCTCATAGTGTAGTCATAACTGTGTGTTTTATTTTCATGTTTAGTGTGTTGTAGTCTTGGAAAGCCTACAGTGATCCTCTGATCCTCCATGTTGGCACATGCAAATGCAATGTTAGTTGTCCTCAGGTTGAAGTGACTGATTTAAGAGCTCATCAAGACAACTTAACACAGATGTGCTTGGACAGCCAAATGTCATCCTTCTATCATTCCCTACAATCAAAAGACACTTCATATACACACACACATACACACACACATACACACACACACTGTTCAGAGCTGCCTGGCAACCTGAGGGAGGAGCTGGGGAATCAAGACAGATGGTCTTTTTTCACCTGCCAAGCAAATACTATAACTGCACGTATACAGCTGGTGTATCAGCGGCATTTATGATCAAACTGAATTCAATAGTTAATTGTGCATTTGACACTTCGGTATTGTTAAATATTGTTTGGTGCGAGGTGCAGCGCGCTGGATGGCCGGCAAAAATCACTCGGCCCGCAGATTGATTGAATGCATAACCTTGGTCCGTATAGTAATTGGCTGCCGAGGCAAATCAATGTTTCAGATCACAATTGAAGCATTTTCCTTGTTTACTACATCTATCATTTGTTCTTATCAAGTGCGATCAGAGCAATTTTCCTTCCCTTAATATAGGTTTGATGGGACAAAGAAAAGCTCAATTCTCCGAGAATTGGAAAACACATTTCTTGTGCTTCATGGTAACTAAACCGTCAACTGATAAGAGAGTCCATAGTATCAAGTCCTGGGTAATTCATCTTACAATTGTCCCCTTGTATTTTCTTTTGTAACAGCCTGGAAATATTATTTGAGGCCTTTTGCTCAAATGTCAAGGCAAATGCTTCCCGGAGAGAAAAAAAAAAAAAACACTCACACAAGGAAAAGATTTTAAGCAGCGTGCAGGAAGTAGAGCCTGCAGAAACTAGTCCGACGCTCTGCCTGTCCCAAATCTCTTTTAAGTAATTTGTATAGCGCTACAGAGCAGCAAAGATATGTTACTTCATAAAAGGACATTTATACCCTTGTGTACACTTATATCTGCAAAAGGGCGATGAGCGACTCATCCTCGGGCAGCTCTGCAAACTGCTGTAGACAGTAGCGTGAGGTGAGAGAGCAGCGTAGGCCACTTTGTATCATGTCAGTGCTAGCAGTTAGACGCGATCTCCACAGTGTCCCTTGTCACCAATCACATCCTTTTAAACCACCCAGGGAGCTCGACACCCCGCTACACACACACATACACACACACGCGCGCGCATACACACACACACACTCCCTTATCTGTCAATGCTGCTTAAATAATGTAATTAATGACTTAATTAACATTTCCATAATCTATTTTAATAAATCTAACACGGCATAATGAGAGTTTCTAACCTCCAGGCAATGGCATATAAAAATTCACAGTGCAGAGCTGCATGGTCAGGGCACTGTCTCGGTGCCGCAACTCTTGCCATGACAGTAGAGGAAGGAGAGGGCGCATATTGTGTGACAGCATTCTGAAAGGGAGTTCAAGCCGAACAAATGTCATGTGACTTTACAAATGTGCCCAATAACGGGGCGGCAGCCGTGGGAGGAGGGCGCGACAAGAGAGGGAGATTATTTTGGAAGCTCCTGATCAAAATGCCCTTTTCTCCAACATTGAACTTAAGCCAGTGCACCATCGGCTTGAATGGAAAACCAGAGCGATTGTAATTTAGAGAAGTTTGTCAGCTGGCTCTGAGGAAGAACAAATCATACAAGCGCTGAGCCCTGATCTAAGACTCTCCAGCATGGCTCCTTTTACACGAGATTTCGGGGGCATTTGAGCTGGTGGTGTTTGCCGGAGCGGCGAACAAACTGCCAAGTCCTTTTCTTCCTTTCGCTGTCATTTTGTTCTGACTATTGATTATTTAGATCAAGGTAGGCTCATTCTCTGTAAAGTCCTTCGAGACATGCTTGTGATTATGGGCTATATAAATAAATGAACTTGATTGTCTAATAATGCAATATTTATTTAATGAAGAGAGCAGCTTACTTTCCTTTTAAACAAAACAGGCAAGACAAGGCCCAGCATGAGCAATCCCACTTATGAGACAAAAGAGAATATTTTTGAGTGATACCAAATGGAAGACAAGCACTGCATTGTTTAACAAGATTATGTTCTCTTTATGATGGGAAGATACTTTTAAATACAAATACAAAACATCCCGTTTTTCCCCCCATTTAAAAGGACTCCCCTATTGACTGATTTTCATAAAGAAATGAAGATTCCATAATTAATTCAAGCTAAACTTGCCTCTGAGGCGCTGCGGCCGTGGCAGTCGACAACGAGGCGGAGGAACCGGAGATGACAGACACATAGGCTGTCTCTCTGCTTACAGCACTGGACATCTGCCTCGCCCAATCACTGGCAGGGCAGCAACATGCTTTAGCCACCCTGGCATTCGACTGGCGTTTCCGCTTGTTCCCGTTTCTTTCCAGAGTCAGCGTAAAAGAACAAGTAAGCGCACGATGTGAGAAAAAATACTCACTCTGAATTTAGCGGGCTGTTTTCTGGAAGTCTTTGTCTCAGAGGACTAGATTGGCGTGCCATGTAGGCTGGACGCTGGTGAGAAACAACGGGTCACTCCTTATGGGGGGGCTTGCACCCTGAGGGGGTCAAGACTGACTGAGATGCACCCTGACAGTGGGCAGCATGAGGCTGGCACGTTCCAGGCAGTACAAGCACTATGGGGCACGGGTCACTGAGGCCCACCAATCCCAGTAACAGCACCCACCAACCTACATTTTGTACCAGACAGTGGTAATATAAACATCAGATAGAGCATTACTGTTAAGTATAGCTGTCTAACTCCAGTTTAGACTGTGGGCAGACAGATGTATGTGATTTTAATTAGTGTTTTATATAATTTACTTAAACTGAAGAATGGCTCCATTGTATCTATTAAAGACTGGGGCTCTGAAGCCTCAAATTAGCACAGATAATGGGGGAAAAAAACAGGACTGATTCATGCACAGCAACCAACGCTTCATTATTTTAACAATATATACCACCTTGTCTAAAACTATGTTTGCATGGAAACATATCTGAACCTCTTCCAGCTCATACAACGAGCAAATACCTGAGGAAAAGAATTGCCAGAATGTAGTTTCGAAAACTGTTGAATGTCTTTATGTGTTGTAAACAAACCAATTTCCTGTCATAAAATTAAAGCTCATTACTAGCGTGCATAAGGGCTTAAACAACATAATGATGCAGAAGCACATTACCAGTGCACCCATATTATTAATTACCAGTTCACTAGCCACATTCCTTGCAAAATCAGTTAATGGGAAAAGTTACGAGTCTTGTTGAGTTGATTACAAACAGCCCTCTTGTTTCAGTTTGAATAAGTAAGAAAAGATAGATGTAGCGCACATAGTTTTAATTCTGCTGTTGGCACTGGCAGCAGTTTAGGGTAATTGGAGGATTGCATCATTTTTGCCACTAACATCATGGTTTCCAATGAATTTGTTTGAACCACTATGGAAGGCAGCTTGTTTTAATACCAGCATACAGCTGATAACTGCCTGTAAGGTGACTTTCAAAATGTCATCCATTACAGTTTAGTGATTCTGCTCTTGAAATTATAATCAGTAATATAATCCACTGGATTAGTCAAACTGAGTGGCATCATCTGATGTTTTGAATTAATTTTCACTTTTGAAAAGCGCAATTACCATTTTAAAGATGTTTGAAATGTTAGTTCCCATAATTTCACAAACAAAATGCTTCAAAACGTAATACTAAGTAATCCAATTTTACTAAAACATATCTGCAATCGAGGCGAGTTGGTGTGTTTTAGGTAATTGCAGCAGATTACAATAACCTATTTTTATAATCTCATTACTGTATTCACTTTGCATACCATATGTCACTCCCCGACCATAGAATTGATAATGTTTATGCCAGAAATCTAATGCATTATTTACTAGTTAGATGTTAATAAAAACAGACTGTTCATTTACTAATGGTTTACTGTACCGTAGGCATTATTCCAATTAGCAATATCAAAATGGGAAAGAAGACTGTGAGTGAACAAGAGAGGGGGCGGGGGCAATAATATGTTTTCAGAGATGATTATTTGCATGACTTGAATGCTCATATTTATAGTTTTACAGCTCATACAAATAAGAACTGTTGGGACCAGAACAAAGTCGAACCAGTGCAAATATATGCGTTAATAAATAATGTGTTGAGAAGTACTCACTTGATCAGAAGGGTCTCTGTGAGAAGACCAAAACAGGCAGCTGCCACTTTAAAGGTGCTGGGAGGAGGAGGGTTGTTGAAGGCGGTCATCATGCAGTGAACAACATAAGGCACCAGTCCCAGTAAGACGGCCACGGTGATCAGGACGAGCCATGTCTGCCACTGGTAGCTCACGGAGCGCCATGGAGAACTCCTCTGGAGCTGGTACTGGGCGAGAGAAACAAACAAGCGGCCCTCATGACTTCTCCTCAAAGCTTAAACGGTCATGATCACATCGCCGCGTCTAACCTCGAGCAACTCTTGACTACAATTCAGACATTAACCAGACGAGATGGGTGAGAGTGCCATGAGATCTGTAACAGTCATTATACACTGGACTGGAGAGGAAAAGAGTAAAACAGGACATGATTTTTCTACATGGAATTGTAGTCTGATCCCTCAATGGAGAGTAAACAATGCGCCTATTGTTAGAATAAACAGCAATGCAACCTCACACCTGTCCTGCATCCACACCCTTTTTTTTTTTTTTTTTTTTTACCTCAGGCAGGCCATTTCACAAACTCTATTAAACATTTCACACCCCACCAGAGAATATAAGCACATTAGAAACTCACATATCCACAAAACCGCCTCCCACGTACATACACAAACATATGCAATGCTGACACACATCCATTCAAACATAGAAGCGAGCCCGCGCATAACAAACATCACCTAAAAATCCCCACCAACCAGATATTGTCTTGTTCTGGAAACGAACCAAACCGCTCGAACAGTGTTTGATTAGCGTCTGGAATTCATCTGCAAATGCACACTTGCCTTGTCCTCTTTCATGGCTGCTATTCATTAATTAGATTCTTTGTGCAACTGAGCTATCCGCAATGTTTAAGGTTACATCAGGCCCCAGTAAGTGGCTGCCTGATAACAGAATGCATCCATCTTCATTACTCAGCCCTTTCTGTCTAGGCTTGCTCCTCCGCGAGTAAGCTATGTCAGTAGGTTGTACAGACCTGATACAATTCATTGCATTCGGATCTTGAACTTTTGCCTCCTTTTATTTTAGTCGCGCTGATTAATTTACTGGGAAACTGGTATCCAATTATTTTTATTTATTTATTTATTTTGGTGGTGATTTTTTTTTTCTTCTCAAGGTGGAACAGTGGTGAAGCCAAATGAAAATTGGCTTTAAGATTGCTAACTCTAATTCTATGAATGCACGCAGTAAACTATCGGATGGATTCTAATCTGATCCAGATTATAGATCATACTGTTGCCATGCAAGTCAAAAATTCAATTTCCTTTTCAATGAACCTGGTCTAAAATGTCTCAAATGAAAACATCTTACATATTCTGCAGCAAATGCTGATCGTTGACATCAATCATAACCAGCCATGGCTATATCAATTGCTCAATTCAGAATTTTGAACTTATTCTATTTTATCAAATTCTATTAGTATTAAATGTATAAAATTCTAACTATAATTGCATTTGGTTTGGTATTGCAAAAATTTTCTGCAATGACTGGGCCAGTATAAAGTCTAATAGAGAACAAAAATGAGTCTATGGGCTTAGTCCATCCTTTTTACTATAGAAAGCCAAGACATTCAGATAAATATTGTTGCAAACCAAAACACATGTTTTCAATCTTGGAGGAAATATGAATAGACTCAACTCCCAAGGTAACGGCGGCCTTTGAGAGCTAATGTGTTGCCATCCAGTGAAGGATTTCTTTTGTTATTTTGGAATGGAAACTGATAACCCCGGCTATTAGACAGGAATTTGATGTGGTGGTCAGTCCTTGAGGTTTGGTAACTGAAAGCAATTGCACACATTTTGGTGACAATCCTGAAAAGGCACATTAAATTGAAGCTGTTGCCGTAACATCCATCATTAGGGCCTCAGCTTTTAGTCCTATCAAGGCCAAGCCTGTTTGATTCAGGTTAAAAGCAGCTAAAGACGCTCATTGTATCCCCTCAGGCAAATTAATTATCTTTTAAGAGCTGAGTAAAGTAACCATAAGGAGAGAAACCATTACATCTGTCTTGTCTCCACATGACTCCATATGGAATGTAACTTGTACAGTATGTTGGACACATGGAAAAGGACCAGAGCAGTTCAGAGGGAAAAAAAAGAAGAGACACAATGGTCCATTTATTCCTTGAAGGAGACCTTGATTTAATAGACATTATATGAGGATCACAGACTGTGGTTATGGTCTGGCAGACTGGTGAAGGCCCCGGTCTCATCAGAAATACTAACATTTGGTCTGTAATTACATAATCAAATCTTAAAAACTCAACATTCAGTGCAACACTTGTGAATCCAACCAACACACCGAGCAGCCAGTTATAACTTAGCAATTCTACATGCAATACATTAACCACTGGTTAAAACTCACAGACAGCAGTGTGTTAATTACATCCTCATGTTTTATGACTATGACCTTTAAGCACTATACCAATCAATCAATACAGGAAGGAAGCAGCCTATTGGGAATATTTAGAGCCACAGATTCTGAAAGTAGGGCACTATTTATCCAAACACAATCATTATTAATGAGTGGACAGTCAACCCAAATACATTTTCCACATATTTTCCACATTACGCCCTCCTTCTCCTCCTTCCACAACAGCATCTACCAACACATACACATTGTCCAGTGATGAAATTATCAGTTATCCTTGTCCTCATAAAGGATACGGGCAGAAAATCTGAACAGGCATTTACACGGCTGCATCCTTATTTCTAGTCCAAAAATGAACACAGATGTTCTCCACACTGCTGGAGATAAAAAAGACAGAATATTCGCACATTTCCACCACATTATTTGAATATTGGTAAGATACAAATACACTATTCTCTAGTAGGTTTGCAAGACGGGGACTGATGCCCCGTTTCTTGTTCTCATCGGATGGTTTGGAAGCTCCCACCTCCGGGTTTGTGAAGTAAGACGTGAAAATCGAATCGCATTATGTGCTTCAGAACTTGCGAGCAGAAAGTGCTGTTGTTAAAGCCAACAAGTGTGGCTTTTTCACTGGTTTACAGAGACAACCATGGTGGAAAGTGAAGCATTTGGGGGACAACATCAAACATGACTTTTTGAGTTTGAAATTTTTAGCTGTGGCTTACTGAAGTATTATCAGATCAAAATGTCTTACCATTCCCAGAAAACTCCAGGACAGTCCTCCAGTTTGTGTTATCTAGAAGCCTCGTTTACTTGACTTGATTGTGTGACCTTTACCAAACCCTAACAGCAATCATTCTCTTTCCTTGCCTACTCCCTGAGTTAGCTGCAAAATTTCTTTGCTAATCTCAGCTTTTTTTTGTGTTCAGCACGTCACGATGTGACAAAGTGACAAAGTGACATCTGCAGCACACTTCATCTTTGAAGATGAATCAGTCACAGTGTTGTGGTTTTGGACTACACCGTATTAAAGTACATCTCTCGAACTAAATGAACAACCATGCTTACATGTGCCATAAAATGAAGTGTGCTGAAAAGAAATCTTCATCTACCCCATATTTTCAGCAATTATAATGTATATGCTGCCGTGGTGGAAATCTGAATTGTATTTGTTAAAATGATTAAATAATTATGAACATTTAACATTGCACACTGTTATTTGTGTGTCTTCTCGTTTCAGGTGAAACACAAGTTGCTGTGTGGTGTGCAGACAGCAGAGAGCTCCTCAGACAGGCTGCTGTGTACATGCTGCTTGTTTGCTAACAACAAGCATGAAGTTCTACTTAGAAAAGGCCAGAGCCGAAAGTCTATTAACTTATTGAGATTAAAAGCCTGATGCCTGCACTCCCACCCAGCCCTCCATAGTCCCTTCCCCCAGCCTGTATCAAACCTCCAAAGGAGAAAGGTGATTGATGAGAGCCATCAGGCTGCTTGGAATCTCTTCTCTCATTAGACTCCTTATACATCCAAGCTGTTTCCACATACTAAGAAGGGGATGGGAGGGTATAGTAGGGGAAGGGAGTGAGGGGGTGTCCATCCTCAGACTTTCAAGGAGATAAGTACTTGCACTAAAATATTTACCTTGTACATTAATCTCTGGGAAATTAATTTGTCCCATTATACTTTCCCTGGAAGGAGAGAAAACAACTTTGTTTGATAGAGGTGTGCGGCTCCCACTCCCTAATCTTCATGCTCAGTGAGCTCTCTCTCTCTCTCTCTTTCTCCCTCTCCTTTTTACTCACTCATGGGACTGCTTGGAAATTAATGTCCCTGAGGGACCAGTGTTTGGACAGCCATGGTGAGTCCTATCATCGACCACCGAGTCTCTCTCGAGGAGAGTTAGCTGGAGTGGCAAAAAGGAAGAAAAAGAGCGTTATGTATGTATAACCCTAACACAGACGTGCTCAATCACACAACATGCAAGTACGGCACATTATTAGCCACTAATTGCCAATGGGTGTTAGCAGCACTAATGTGTTTATAGCATCATTACAAACCAAGTGGTGTCTATTCTATTCAGATAAATAACCTTCGTGTACCTCTCAGACAATAACTCTGTTAACTTGCAGCGAGGTCCCACATAAATAGCGTCCAAATCAATACCCTGTGCAGAAATCTTTTGGTTCATGCAAGAACTGATTTCTTTAAACTTCTAGCTGGAACATTTTGTGCGTCGACTCTTTTCTGATGAGTCTTATGAGCTTTCAAAGACAGCGACTTGAAGGGACCTTGCCCTAATTTAGACCAAAAGAGTTATGCAATCTAAATCAGGGATAATTAGAGATGCGATGAGGACAAAGTGGAGAACATATTGGTGCTTACTTTCAAGTGGTTGCGGGTTGGCATTGTGGTTGTTGCATTGTGGGTGAGTGTGTGTGTGTGTCAAGTTGTGCGTGGAAGAATTTGTGTGATGTTAAGAGCGTGTGTATCCGTGTGAGAGAGACGCAGGACATAAGAGTTTGTGAGTCACAGGGAGAAGGAGAGGAAGAGAGAGATAAAAAGAGAGAAGGGAAGCAGGAGGTGAGAGAGTTTGTCTGTGAAGGGTGGGGTTTTGGTCATCTGCCACGGGATAAGATATCCTGACAAGGCAATCAGAGAGAAACAAATTCTACAGCCATACGGGCTCAACACTCTCGTTCTTCACCCTGATGAGCTTTTGAAAAATGGAGTGTAGTTGAAATTGGTTTTGTATGAGAGGCTTCAGATCTGTCTCTTATCAGGATTATTGCCACCTGTCTTCATTGGCTGCAAAGGTCTGTTAATTAATCTGCCTCTTCTTTTTAGTGGCCAGAGAGGACAGTCTCCGGGGTGAGAGCTGCCTCCCCCCGCAAAGCACGGCCGCGTCAACTGTAAAGGTTGACGGTGCTATTCCAAACAAACGCGCCTGTTGCAGGCGCACCGCATTTCAAATTTGGGATGAGGCCGCCGCGATGGGAAGCAACGGGCCTAATCATAAAGCGCGATTAAAATGCCTCATCTGGTCCCTCCTTTCAAATTAATTCCGCATAGTGTGCTGCAACTGCTTAAACCTCTTTAATTGGATAACTAATTCAATTCAGTTAATGAAAGTCCGGGGAACCTTTGTTTTGGGGGCAGCCATATCTCTTGTGATCAATCAAGCTACAAACAGAGCACTTTGGAGATCCTTTCCTGACTGATCACAAACGTCTGCAACGGTGAAACTGTTTAGCGTACTGAATATAAATCAATACGCTTGCACAAATGACCGCGACGTTATAAAAAATATGCAAAGGGGCAACGCATGCTTGTTATTACTGATGGTAGTACATTCTATATAAATTTGGCCGTCAGTTGATATCAGTAAATGCACGTGGCAGCCTGACTGCTGAAGAGCACCAGCATGAGACACAGCATTGATTAATTAGACGTATACAGATGAATGTGCCACTGGACATTCATGCCAAGCTTATCAGGGTAAAAGTGTTATTACACAACCATCTGTTGTGCTGCTGTAGATGAGCGAGAGAAACACACACAGCCTGGATGGATTTACCAGGCCAGGTTACCACAAGACCGGAGGCAGAAAACAACCTGAGCTCACTGGCCCTTTTTTTTTTTTTTTTTTTTTGCATGAAGTCCTATGACAATCCCACAGGTTCCTTGCCATTGGCTTCGGCCCTGCAACATGTCAAACTGATCAAGTGTCAGCAGGGATTGTCTGTTCCTGAGTGTCTGCACCTGTGCATTCCAGTAAGTGTTGAGATCATAGCAATTGGAAAAGTGAAGTTTGAACTTGGCCTGCCGTACGCAGCTTAGGCATCCCCAGACTTGCCTGGCAGAAGGCGGCTTGTGTTGTACACAGACTCCTGTCACTCTCTGGTGTTCCTCTGGAATGTAAACCAACATTGTCACACCATTGTGATGTTCTGCTGCTGCACTTTTGTTGTTGCAGTGCAGGTGCAGTCTGGGTGCAGTACAGTAGTCTTTCGCCATGTTTCAACCCGCAAACAATTCAATGAAACACGGGATAATTACTGGGATTTTACTGCATACACAATAAAAGTTTTTTTTTTAATCACAAGAACCTGAACAAAGAAAATCAGCAGATTCATAAACAGCAAAGCAGATAATGTTCATAACAAATTTGTCCACTGAATGCAGGCTACGGTGCCCTTAATCAGCAGCACTTTTACATATGTTTGATTAAAGTAAAAATGAGTTGTTTCTCCAAGGACATCTTTTCATGTGAAGAATACTTTTTCATTTAGCAGACGCTTATATTCATAACAGTGTTGTTGCCGCCCACAGGTATAATCAACCAGAAAATTAATAATCATTCTGCAGGACCACAATAAATCATTATGCTTTGGACAATTAATAATGGAGGCGAAGCAGAGGATCCGTGATTACAATAGTTATGATGCATATCATCAAGATTTAAATTTAACATTTCACAATTGAATTTCAGATACCAGTGCCCATTAAATTTAGTATTAAAATATGTACTGTGGACTTAAGAGTAAATTTGGTGGAGACAGGATTTAATTCTATCATAGCCCAGACTTATGCTCACTGGCACAGAACGCATATTGTTAGCATGGGGTGGAAATATTATGTTTGCAAGTAGATACTGATGAAGGGAAGTGGACAACCAACAGACTAATATTTTCTTGGAAGTACCTTCAATAAATTAATAATTGACTGCTAGGCTTCTGTACATGTATATTAAAATACACAGCATCAAAAAAAATAAAACTACGGCTAATGCATGTAAAAGAAAAAAAATTACAGTATATTTTGTTTAAAATGATTTAGTTACAACTTGACTGTGCTAGCAAAGCAGCTTTGCAAAACATTTGTGGAATTTAGGATTTAGCAGCATTTTATATTAGCACTGGACATATTCCCAATGCTAATAAAACATATTGGAAAATAGCTAACTGAATATTAATGTAGTGGAGCACAGCAACAGAGTGGAGTGGATCTCTTCTAAATCAGTCCTGTGCAGTTTGCAGGAAAATCATATCCAAGGACATACCAAACAAACACATAGAAACCAACACAAAGACGAAACCTAATTTCCCTGATGATGTTATTCTTCTTCAGCCATTTAACTATGCAGTCAGAATCTCATTGAGAATGATATACTGTGGTAAATATTCTATGTGTAGGAGCTGCAGTGAGGGTTATGGTTATGACTAAGGTTAAATTGCTAAGGCTGGTTAAGGTTTTCATCGTGGTTAAATAAGAATAATGTTTGCTGTAGATTTAACTTGTTGAAGAAAACCTGTTTGCATGAGCCGGGAATTGAATCCTGATCACCACAGTTGCACGTCCATCCACTACCCAGGCTACAAAACTTACAATGTAAAGCTACTTCCTGTTTCAGTCACATGACCTCTGTCTCCACTTTCACTCAATTCAAGCAAAATCACATTATTTTTTGTAACTCAATGTACAATTTTTCGATAAGAATAGGCTTAAGTACTGATTCAGACCAAAACGTGGACATCAACTGCTTCTGGGAACATTTAGGCAGACATACCAGCATGTACCTACTGGGTCTGAAAATAGTACACTGTCAGACTTGGAGAAAGAAAAGCGTTTATTTACAAAGAAAAGCTGTTGGTTATGAAATTACTTTGATTTGGCTTGGTGATGTGTGGGGGTCTTGTCTCTACTGACGCAGTGAATCCCAGTGACGCAGTGAATCTGACAAATAAACACAGTAACTCCTGAAAAAAAGGCAGTATCTCCCTTTTCATTATCCATGTAAGCAAGCCGAACACGGATCAAAGCCCGAGTTAAAAATATAACTCCACAAATGTTACGCCACTGTCATCACGCTCCTCAAGTAACCTGGCTGTGCAGACGCCTCACACGCACACTTTGAGGTAAACTGATATTAGTTACAGTCAGTTTTGTTGTCGAGCCTTGGTGCACCAGAGTCAAAGAGCAGGATGGTTATCTCATTGAGTGGACGTAAACTTTCTTCAGCGAGGTTTATAAGTGACACAGAGAGAAAGGAGAGGAAGGAGAGGCTGGAGAAAAGGGATCAGTTAAAACATACTAATCCCTGGCTGACTCACAGTTTGGTGAATCACAAAGCAGTGTCTGGCTATGAGCACATTCACTTAGGCGGCAGCTTGATGATCCCAGGCCGGTGATTTATTCATCTAAGGCACGTTGCAAGGCTGTAAGAATTTGTCAAGTTAGAATCCTAATTAAAACTGTTAATCACAGATTCCTGTTTGTTCAGCACTCGAGTGAAATGAAAAATGTGATCAAATTATTCATTGCTCCCTTTCAGACAGGTAAGTCAGCGTTGCCAACAGCATCAATGTGCAGAACAACTGTACAAAGTTTCAAAAAAAAAAAAAGGGGGTCATGAACATTTTAAGCCCTGACTTTTTCATTTATTTTGTATAGATGCAAAGTATAACTTGACAGGAACGGTCTTCGCCACCTGATAAATTTGGGTTTATCCATTCATTCGTATCGGCAGAAGTTGAGACATCCCAGAAAATGGGCTGTAGGCAGTGAAAGGTATGCAATAAACCTGATCAAAGTGCACGCTCAGAACCTACAGGCGTTTGCTGTTCCTACTCGAAGAAAGTGAACCCTCTGGCAAGACGGCAAAACGACTGAAAAAAAAAAGACCTCCATTCTCTCATCCCTCATCTTTCTTAAAGGAGTAAGAGAGATGAGGATCTGTCTGATTCTGGTCGGTGTCAACAGCAGTTTGATCTACTGAAATGCTCACCAAAATCCTAAAACGCCACCTTGATGTTTTATTTGATTTGATTTATTTTATGTGTGCAAGCAAAGCAAAACCCTCCTGTTAAGTGTGTTTAAGCACATTCAGAAGAGATGCACATGCAGAGACAGTAGATAGATCTTGTGCTAAGTACAATATCATCCAGTTTGTTTTGCCTGGCTGTGACCTAGACACGCACCGTACTCTAGATCAAACCAACACACATCGCTCAAGGGTCAAGGAAACACCCTTGTCTTCCTTCTGTATTAGCAGCGGAAAGAGAGACCAGGGCGCCTCGGGGGGTCTGTAGGAAGGGCTGAGCAACACAAATGGTTGTATCACTGCCCGCTGGGAGCACCCTATTAAAAACAATGTGGAAACCAGCAGGCAGTCAATCTAAAGACCACTTGTGGGCCCCTTTGATGTCGCTGCTTGATACAGCTTGGATGGAATGGATGAAATGTTGCATTAGACATTCTGACCAAGACGTTTTCCTAAATATATATGGATACGGCATATAGATTATTGAAGATTAAAATATACTGAGGGAAAAAATAATCTGCAACTTTCATCATGACTCAAAATACAGGTTAATTTTCTTGTTGTCAATAGAGCCAATAAATGTTACAAGTGCAAATAATCCATTAGCAGCTTCAAATATATACTCATGTTTAGCGGTCACGAAGCGTCAGTCTTTAGACCGAGAGTCAAGTCAATCAATATGAGATTGACTGTCCTGTGAAGTCCACTGGGAAGAAAAAAAAAGGACACAGCCACCAGCGGAGCAACAATGGTACCGCAGGGGGTCGGGCACTTCGACTCAGCGCCGGGCCTCAAAGGACGAGGTGGGAAAAGGGTACGGAAATTAAATGCTGGCCCTGCCGTCAGATGCAGCTCTACATTCGAAATGACGCAGTCGCTGCTCTTGGAGGCGTTTTGCATCGTGCGTCAAAGATTGTTGGGGATCTGGACACGGAAAACATATTACCTTTTTGTTATTTTTCCACGTGATACTGAAAAAGTTCAAGTGAAGCCCTCTCAATAATGCAATCAAATACTCGCTTAAATTTAATATTACTCACAGGTCACTATTTTTTCCAAGTCAGATGTGAGGCGGGCATTAAACAGCTGAAGCCTACACCTTCCACCAGACTCAAGGGAGAGCATTAAACCCTACCAGCTCCTGGATAAATTACACAGTTAGCTCCTAGACAGAACACAATAATAAAAGACTCAGAATCACAATACAAGTTCTAATGCTCTAATCTACTCTCCTCAATCCTCTTCTATAACCTAAATGTTACACATTTTATGTGTGTTTTGACACGATAAAAAAAAAACTGTTTTGTAATCAACAAAACATGAGCTGCTGGTTGTCTGAAATTGAGCAGCACAGCTAAGCAGACAGAAACACACCAACACTGCTCTTATGTCTGAGCAGGTGTAAGCAGGTCCAATCATGATTCATTATCTGCCTAATGGGCAAAAACATGAGCCTAGGGTTTCAACAGCAATCACAGCTAATGAGAAAATGTTATGATCTACAAAACAAACCCATTCATTTGTATCCTTACATCATCAGGGCTCTGGACATGGGAGTGTGTTTGGTTTTTTTGTGGGGCGCTCGTCTGTCCATAATGCTCATCCTCACTGTGGGAGGACATCAAAAGAATATCTGATAAGCAAAAGAGGGATTAAAAGCAAGTCGGTCTATCTTTTTTTGCACAATCTTACTCATCTAACAACATACAAACTGCATTCAAAATCTAAATTGTAAATACTTTGCAACATGTGCAACATGATGTCTATCTTCTATTTTCTGCATATATTTTACGATATATTCTTTTTGCACATCAATCACAGGCTGTTGAGGTGAGTCGGTCGCGTGGCTGATGATGTGTCACTCGTCTCCAGGTGATCTATACTGACATAACACCCCTCACTACATTCAGTCGTAGCCATACACTTTGTGAACTGTGGAAGCCTGACAGCGAGTAGCTACAAGCTAGATGTGTAGTCGGCTTGCCAGGTACAACTATGATTGCAAGCTTTTGTAACACATAAATCCACAATTAGTCAAAAATGTGCAATTTGTGCCAGGCCTGATGATTAATGGTTATAATGATGTCCCTACTTGCCAGTTAATTAGTATCATAAGCTATCATACACAGAAGGCATATTGGATAACTGAGTAAACAACTGCAACTGACTAATACACTGGCTGCTGCGCGTCCCACAGTTTCTCCACACTTCACTGCAAAACTGGTGAGCAAACCAGGCTGTTAGAAACATCAACATGGTTAAATATGTGTATGTTCCTGTGTGACCTGATTTTTAAGGACTGGCTTTGTCTTGGCTATTCTGCATATCAGTCTTCCTCATCAAATTGTTTTACACTGGAAGGTAAGTCCTCACCTTGACAGACAACTCCTTCAGCCAACCAGCGTAACAAAACATCTGACGCCATCACAGTGCGCTGTTCAAGGAACAAGTAGCCACAACAACATGTAGCTAACCACAAAATGTCAGATGTTAATGACTTTTGACAGCGCTGCAAACAGAACTGTTGAAAAAAAGGTACTAAAAAAAAAATTGAAAAAAAAAGGGCCTAATGATTTTCAAACCATATTTGAAATGCCAGGTTTTCCCAGCAAAGGCGCACTCTATCTACATCATCAACTACGGGAACCAATCAGGGGTTAGGTCCAACTGGGAGGCGTCTCTCAATAGAACCACAATCCCTGATTGGTCGGCTTATTTTGTACCTTGTGGAAGAGGAAGTGAACGGGAGGAGGGCCAGACTGCCTCGCCAGTGTAAAACAATTTGATGAGGAAGACTGGTGTC